>CM046456.1:55634657-55789657 GCA_025506515.1 Flaveria trinervia
AACAAGGCTAGATTGGTTGTATAGGGGTTTTCACAGGAAGAAGGTATTGACTATGATGAAACCTTTGCCCTGTAGCCAGACTAGAGGCAATCAGATTGTTTTTAGCCTATGCTGCATTCCACAATCTTAAAGTTTTTCAAATGGATGTCAAAAGTATTTCTATATGGTAAAATAAAGGAAGAAGTTATGTGTGTACCACCAGGTTTTGAGGATAATAAACATCCTGAATGGGTGTATAAACTTGATAAGGCTCTTATGGGTTGAAACAAGCTCCTAGAGCCTGGTATGAGACACTTTCCACTTTTCTTCTTAAGAATAATTTCACTAGAGGCTCCATTGATAAAACTTTGTTTATTAAGAAGGTGGATCAGCATAAGCTACTTGTTCAGATATATGTTGATGATATCCTTTATGCATCCTCTGATCCCCAGTTGTGTGATGATTTTACAACATTAATGAAAAAGAGGTTTGAAATGAGTGCAATGGGAGAATTACAGTTCTTTCTAGGCTTGCAAATTAAACAAAAGCTGATGGAACCTTTATTCATCAGTCAAAATATACAAAAGATCTTTTGAATAAGTTTGATTTACAAAACTGTAAGCCCTGTTCTACTCCCATGTGCAACACCACACAACTGGATGCTGATCAGAAAGGTAAAGCTGTTGATGAAACACTTTACGATGTATGATTGGGTCCTTGATGTATTTAACAGCTTCTAGACCAGATATTATGTTTGTTACATGTGTTTGTGCTAGATTTCAGGCTGCTCCTAAAGAGTCTCATTTGATTGCAGTCAAGAGAATCTTTAGATATTTGCAAGGTACACAATCTCTAGGTTATGGTATTCCACTGGACACTCTTGCAAATTAGTTGCTTTTTCAGATAGTGACTATGCAGGGTGCAAGTTAACTCGAAAGTCAACTTCTGGTGGTTGTCAATTCCTAGGCAACTGTTTGATTTCTTGGCAGAGTAAGAAACAAACATCTGTTGCTACATCAACTGCTGAAGCCGAGTACATTGCTGCTGCAAGTTGACTTCTCAGGTACTCTGGCTTCAGAACCAACTTCTGGATTATGGCATTATAGAGACTAAGACTCCATTATTAATGGATAGTGCTTCAGCTTTGTGTATTGTCAAAAATCCAGTCCAGCACTCTAGGACCAAACATATAGAGATCAGACATCACTTTATTCGGGATTGTTTTGAAAAAGGTCTGATTGATCCTAAGTTTGTGCCTAGTGCTGATGAGCTTGCAGATATTTTTACTAAGCCTTTGGATAGTTCTACTTTCCAAAACCTTGTGTTAAGGCTTGGTATGCTGCAGCTAGAATAAGTGAAAACTACTGATGATTTCAGTAAAAAGTACTAGTGATCATTGGTAACCATGTCACATATAAGTACTGATGAGTTCTTTCACCTTCAGTAGTTTTTATAACTACTGACGGCTAAATGCCTCACAAGTACTGAAGTACTTTATCTGTTCTAAACCACTGATGTAGTTACAACTGACTGAGTATCAAACAATACAAGTACTGACGTCCTATGAAACACTTGAAAAGCAGATGCAAAGTCTGATGAGTAAGTGTTGAGGACAGTATGAAACAGCTGAAAGGCTATGAATTGACGAAAACTACTGAAGAGAACTTTCTCTTCAGTTGTTTCTACAACTGCTGTTTCATCCTAAACAACTGATGACAAAACCATGTCTTCAGTAGTTTCACAACTACTGATGACTAATACCAAGTCATCAGCTGTTTACAACAACTGATGACAAAACCATGTCTTCAGTAGTTTCACAACTACTGAAGACTAACACCAAGTCTTCAGCTATTTACAACAACTGCTGACAAAACCAATGTCTTCAGTAGTTTCACAACTACTGATGACTGATACCAAGTCTTTAGTTGTTTCATCATCTGAAGTCAAAACCATGGTCTTCAGTAGTTTTATAACTGCTGATGCCTAAAACCACGACTTTAGCTGTTTCAACGTCTGAAAGGGTAATACCATGTCAACAGTCGTTTAAAACTACTGATGACTAACACCAAACCCTTCAGTCGTTTTCTAACCCGTACCCTATAAATATCCTGACCTAATCCTTCAGAGCCTCATCTTCTTCAAACCTAACGTTCATCTCTCCAAAACTTCTCCTCATAAATGGCGTCCATGCAGCTCAAACCGCGACACAACTGTGTAGCTTACCTTACCAAATCGCCATTCTGGGCTAAGTTCGATAATGCTATTGATCTTATGGTCCAGTCACCCTACAAAACGGCCTTTCTTCTCAATCCAATCCTTCATGCCGAATCCCTTAACCAGTTTTGGATGAACGTCACCCTCACCACTGGGAGAACAACACAGCGTCTCTCCGGTCGGTCATCAACAACCACGAAGTGGTCATCACTCCCGATATACTTCGTCAAACTCTACACCTGGATGATGCCACTTCTCCTACTGGATATCCAAAGGGCATAACTGATTTATCCTTTGCCCACCATGGATATCAGGGAAACCTTCTGCCTCCACCATACTGAAGAAACATTTCAATGATGTTGAACGTCTCATATTTCACATGGTAAATGTCTGTTTGGCTCCTAAGACTTCTTCTGGGATCAAATTTGCTACAGGTGGCAGCAGGTAATGTACTCCATCCTTGAGCAACAACTTTTAAATTTTTCAGAAATACTATTTTCAGAGCTCAAGGATATGGCTCAAAAACAAACTGCTAACCGTTGATATTATATCCTCGGTTCATAATGGCCATAATTGCCAACCAGCTTCAAGCTGAGGGACTTGTTGGCCTGGGAGTCCCTACTATGGCTGTTTGCCTGAAGTATACTCCCGGCACAACTCTGACCAATCACTCAAAATGGCTGCCAAGCTGCGCAAAACCACGCAGCTGGAACCCACAGCCACCACCTCCAAATCAAAAGTCCCCACCAAACCCACTAAAAGAAAACCAAAAAGGCTACTCAGGGAAATGAGTCCCCTGAGGATGCCCCTGCAACACAAAGCAGGCTATATCCACTGGTTATAACCCCCTAGTGGATATAAGGACTCTCCCAGCCATAGCGCTCAGGATTCCTCTTAAAAGGAGCCTGCAGCAACCTCAGAAGGGGTACCCACCAATCTGGGATCTTCCTCATTTGAGGAGATTGCCATTGAAGAGCACCATCCTCCCCAGGTGCAGACTGCTTTTACCCCTCTCCCCATGCAACCACCCCCCAAAGTCCTACATTACTTGTTGCACAAGTGCTACTCAGTTGCACTCCTCACCCCCTCCCCAGATACCAATTACTACTGGGAACACTTCTACCATTGAGGGGGAGGACCAAAGTGCAGCTGAGAAACCACAGCATAGGGGTTATCATGTTCCTTCTCCTAGTGTAGCAATGGAGATTGGAACTTCTGGTGAGGCTGCCACTTCTCCTGCGTCAGCATATGATCAGGTTGTAGTTGGTACCATTACTAAGACCTTACCAGAGGCAACTGCTGATGAAGGACATAGTCCTGAGGCAGGAAGTCCCCAGTTCCAAGACAAAGGGGCACATGCTACAACTGAGCTACACTCAGTGCATGTTCATCCTGATCCTATCAGGAGGTCAGGTGATTCAGTATCTACTGATGATGACCTGGGCTTCTTTTACGATGTAATCGCCCAAAACACCATCCTGGAAGAGGAGGTGAGCAGACTCAAAGAGCTGCTTGCCAAAACTTCTAAGGAACAAAGACCATCTGCCTCTACCACCTCACAGATGGCACCTTCATCTGAAGGTCTCCCAAACACTACGCCACTCCCAACAACTAAGCCACCTGCCTTTGCTCTGGCACTATTTCTCAGGAACAGAACCCTCCTGAGCAAATAGTTGCTATCCTTCAAAATTCCCTCCCTCTCATCACACCCATACTCACTGACATCGTGATCAAAGCCATTGATGAGAGGCTTCCCTTAGTAATACACCCATTGATAGAGGAGGTTGTGGGCAAACACCTTTCTGGCAATCACCCCTTGCAACCAATGCAACCAAAAAGGGGAGATTAAGTCAGTGAAAGGAAAAGAAAGAGGAGTACAGAGGAGAAAGAAAAGGAGAAAGAAACAGAAGGGAGAGTAGTGGAAAAGGAGTTAGAGTTGAATATGGAGACCGATAAAGAGAAGGAAAAAGAAAGCCTTGGAGCTACTGATAAAAGAGGCTGATGCCGAACACAGCAGATCAATGGACAACATTATTGATCAGCTGTTTAGGCAAGGCCATGACACCGATAAACTTGACTCTGAGATTCGACGATTAGAGATTGAAGAAATCCAGAATAGATGGGCAAGTTATGAAGTGTTAGAAAGAGAAAGGCTTGAGATCATGATTAGATTTATTGCAAAATATCTGGGAAGATCAATGATCAAAATCAAGCTTGGTCCAGGGACAGTATCTTGGCAATCACCACCAGATCTGTTCATCTGAAGCATATACTAAGGGACTTGTATTGAAGCTTTGAATGAAGCAGGAGCAGGGAGCAGGACTGAGCTACCAAATACTCAAAAGCAACACTCACCTCCAAAATGCTAACTCAGCCTGTCAACATTCCCTCTCCAAAACAACCACAACCACAACCCACAAAACCAACTCCCTTACCATCTAAACCAACAGCTGATGATGCACCTAAGAAGAAGAAGAGAAGGGTGTTGAGGCTAGAAGAAGAAGAAGAAGAGGATGATGTGGAAGAAGATAGGCTGCCTCTGTCTGCAGTCCTAACATTGGCGAAAGCCAAACCCATGCCCATCACTCCCACCTCACAGATGGAAGCTGTGAGAGTAAAGATTGAAGAAGAACAGCAGCAAAAGCTTCATGATGATGAAATGCTGAAAAGCATTGACAAAACTTATGCTGCTTCGTCATCAATTATTAGTATGAGAAAGAAGCTCTAAGGTTGTACACTCTTGCCAACACATTTCAATATCAGAAGGAAAAGGTGAGAGTATGGCCTGATCCTTGGTGGCTCACAGGATGTAAAGAAAGACATTCCTTCGAGATACAAGGGCCAAGTCAAAAGGATTGTAGATGAAGAGATCACAGTGGTCCTTGTAGTATCACCCTGGGAGATTGTAGAAGACTTCAAGAAGGCCTATGAGACTAAACAACCACCCCAAAAGATGTTAGAGAACAGAATTATTAAAAGGGTTAGTCTACAAGAGGCTTGAGAACTTCAAACAAAATGAGCTCAGTTTGTTACTTGAAGGGACTCATCCTAATGAGTTTGCATACCGACAGATTACAACAGTTGAGCTCAAAAATGGTAAACAGGCCAAGTACATCTCAGAGTTGTAGTGGCGAGAAGGATTGTTTGATGGTGAAGCCGAGAACCTAACCAGGAAGAACAAATCATGTTTCTCAGAGCATACACCAGAGAATCCTACAGGCTTATACATGGGAAGTGAGTCTCATGGATGGGGGAACAACTCAGTGTCCAATTCCCCAATACAGAGCTCCCATCCATACATTGCCAACCAAATCTTCAGAGACTCATTTCCAGGCCAGTGCTTATATGGGTCATCTTCTTAGCTGATCAAGAAGGAAAAAGACCAACCATTCTGCCAACAATAAGTGGGACCTCAATAAAGTTAAAGGTTTTGGCTGCATTGGTTCAGGGGGAGTTTGTTGGACCAAAGAACCAATGAGCCGGATCAGAAAAACCTTTAAGTCCCACAGACATCACAAACTACTGAAGACCACAACAGCTGAAGACAACAGCTGATTACAAAGTCTGAAGACACAAGTGCTGAAGACAAAGTCTGAAGACACAAGTGCTGAAGACAAAGTCTGAAGACACAAGTGCTGAAGACAAAGTCTGAAGACACAAGTGCTGAAGACAAAGTCTGAAGACACAAGTGCTGAAGACAAAGTCTGAAGACACAAGTGCTGAAGACAAAGTCTGAAGACACAAGTGCTGAAGACAAAGTATCAGACGTTGTCACAACAGCTGAAGAGGTCTTCTTCATAGTTATGATGGTTTACCTTTCAGTAGTTTCTTGTTTCAATATTTGTAAAACAACTGAAGAGTATGTTCTTCAGTTGTTATTGTTTCAGTAGTTTCTTTTCAGTAGTTGTAATAATAGTTAACACTTAGCATTTTTGTAAGAAGATGTCAGCTGTTTGACATCTTCAGTAGTTGTGTTAACTATCAGTAGTTTGTGATAAATTTTGTTAGATGTCACTATCAAGTGACATCAGCAGACGTCACATCTCTTATATAAGAGGTGTCGACCTAATTGTAATTGTGATATTCCGTTACCACGAAAGCATTATTGAATGAAATATATCTGCAGAATTCTCTCTATCTATAACCATTTTGTTCTTACATTGAATATCTTTTTGTTCTTGTGAATTGGCTAATTCATTGTTAGAATTCCGCTGCTATACTCTCTAATCAATCAAACGTAGATCACTGATCCTAACAACACTTACTCATCGACTTTTCATCTGCTTTTCAGGTGTTTCATAGGACGTCAGTACTTATCTGTTTTTACTGATTTCAGAGTTGTAACACATCAGTAGTTTAGAACAGATAAAGTACTTCAGTACTTGTGAGGCATTTACCCTTCAGTGGTTATAAAAACTACTAAGGTAAAAGAAACTCATCAGTACTTATATGTGACATGGTTACCAATGATCATCAGTACTTATTACTGAGATCATCAGTAGTTTCACTTATTTAGCTGCAGCATACCAGCCTTAACACCAGGTTGTGGAAAGTTGAACTATCCAAAGGCTTAGTAAAAATGTCTGCAAGCTCATCAGCACTAGGCACAAACATAGGATTAATTAGACCCTTTTCAAAACAATCTCTTATAAAAGATGTTTAATTTCTATATGTTTGGTCCTAGAGTGCTGGACTGGATTTTTGACAATGCAAAGAGCTGAAGCACTATCCATAATAACGGAGTCTTAGTCTCTGTATGCCATAATCCAAAGTTGATTCTGAAGCCAGAGTACTTGGATGTACAACTTGCAGCAGCAATGTACTCGGCTTCAGCAGTGGATTGTAGCAAAGATGTTTGTTTCTTACTCTGCCAAGAAATCAAACAGTTGCCTAGGAATTGACATCCACCAGAAGTTGATTTCCTAGTCAACTTACACCCTGCATAGTCACTATCAGAGAAAGCAACTAATTTGCAAGAGTGCCCAGTGGAATACCATAAACCTAGAGATTGTGTACCTTGCAAATATCTAAGATCCTCTTGACTGCAATCAGATGAGACTCTTTAGGTGCAGCCTGAAATCTAGCACAAACACATGTAGCAAACATAATATTTGGTCTAGAAGCTGGTTAAATACATCAAGGACCCAATCATACCTGTAAAGCGTTTCATCAATAGCTTTACCTTTCTGATCAATATCCAATTGTGTGGTGTTGCACATGGGAGTAGAACATGGCTTACAGTTTTGTAAATCAAACTTATTTAAAAGATCTTTTGTATATTTAGACTGATGAATGAAAATTCCATCAGCTTTTTGTTTGATTTGCAAGCCTAGAAAGACTGTATTTCTCCCATTGCACTCATTTCAAACTTCCTTTGCATTAATTTTGTAAAATCATCACACAACTGGGGATCAGAGGATGCAAATATAATATCATCAACATAAATTTGAACAAGTAGCTTATGCTGATCCACCTTCTTAATAAATAAAGTTTTATCTATGGAGCCTCTAGTGAAATTATTTTGTAGAAGAAAGTTAGATAATGTCTCATACCAGGCTCTAGGAGCTTGTTTCAACCCATAAAGAGCCTTATCAAGTTTATACACCCATTCAGGATGTTTATTATCCTCAAAACCTGGTGGTTGACACACATAAATTCTTCCTTTATTTTACCATATAGAAATGCACTTTTGACATCCATTTGAAAAACTTTAAGATTGTGGAATGCAGCATAGGCTAAAAACAATCTGATTGCCTCTAGTCTGGCTACAGGGGCAAAGGTTTCATCATAGTCAATACCTTCTTCCTGTGAAAACCCCTGTACAACCAATCTAGCCTTGTTCTTAACAATAAGCCCATTTTCATCTGTTTTATTCCTAAACACCCATTTAGTGCCTATTGCACACTTACCTGGGGGAAGAGGAACAAGCTCCCACACTTGCTGCTTTTTGAACTGAAGAAGCTCAAGCTGCATTGCTTCAACCCAGCCATTGTCTCTAAGTGCAACATGATAATTCTTTGGCTCTAGCTGACTGATGAAGAGAGCATAGAAGCAGAAATTGGACAATTGACTTCTGGTTGAAACTCCAGCATTAATATCACCAATGATTTGAGACATTGGGTGATTCTTCAGCTCTTGATAAACCATGAGATCAGTGCAAGTGTTTGTAGAACCTTTAGCAGCAACAGATGTTGATGTAGACTCTTGAAACCATGTAGATGGTGGCAACTAATTGAACTTGAAGATGCAGAAATCTCATCAGCACTTGTTGTGGATGAAGCTACTGAAGCTACAGGAGCATCAGGTTTAGAGGACACAGGCAGTTGGTCACTAAACCTGAAGAGGTGAGTACTGCTATTATCATCATCAGCAGCACCAGCAGTACCACCAGGTGGTGAACTGTTGACAGGAGCAACAACAGGAGTTTGATAAGGAACATATTGCAGTATGTCCAAATCAAATAGCTCCACAAGGCTTTGTGGAATCTTGTCCTTTGGAAATTCATTAAACTTAACATGTAGAGTCTCTTCAACCATCTTTGTTCTGCAGTTGAAGACTCTGTATGCTTTGCAAGTTGATGAATAACCAACAAAGTACCCTGCATCCACCTTAGGATCAAATTTTTGGAGTTGATCCCGTGTGTTGAGAATGAAACAAGGACACCCAAAAGCTCTGAAGAATGAAATTAGAGGGGCCAAATGATGAAGAACTTCATATGGAGTCTTCATCAACCTCTGATTTACTAGAACTCTATTCTGTACATAGCAAGCTGTATTGACAGCTTCAGCCCAAAAGGTCATTGGCAGTCCAGAATCAGCCAACATGGACCTTGCAGCTTCAATAAGGGTCCTATCTTACTCTCCACTACTCCATTTTGTTCAGGAGTTCTTGGAATGCTAAACTGCCTCTTGATTCCCTTTGAGAGGTAGAACTCATCAAGTGTATTGTTTCTGAATTCTGTTCCATTATCACTTCTAATACACTTGACTGAGAGGGAATACTGCTTCTCAACATATAACACAAAGTTGATAATCTTCTGAGCTGCCTCATCCTTTGAATGCAAGAAGAAATCCATACAAATCTGTAGTAATCATCCACAATTACCAGACAGTATTTCTTCTTAGCCATACTCATCACTCTCACAGGACCAAAGAGATCCATGTGAAGAAGCTGTAAGCAGGCAGTGGACTTAGGTTCTTATGGAGGGAAATGAAGCTTTATGTTGTTTTCCTTTAAACAAGCAGTGCAGTTATCTTCACATTTGAACTCCTTCATAGGCAGTCCCCTACTAACCATGGTTTATCAGCTGATTTATGTTTTTGAGATTAACATGACCCAGCCTTCTATGCCATAGAGTAGATTCTTGAGGGGATGCCTTGGAAAATAGGCAAGGATGGCCTTTGAGATCTATTTCTTGGAAAGATCTAAGGCATACACTCTTCCTGTCCTGTTGGCCTTCAGGAGAGTGTATTCATCCAACACCTTATCAATCAAACTTAGAACTTTGGATGACAGAATCCGACAGTTCTGACTGGTGAAAAGAGCAACATGGCCTTTGTCACACATTTGACTGACACTCAAGAGGTTGTACTTGAGATTTTCCACATGATTAAGATCATCAAACTTTATTTCCCCATTGGAAACAAAGCCTTTTTCGATGATGTAACCCTTTGCATCATTGCCAAATGACACAAACCCCTTCCTTCCTTGAGAGTAGTCATTAAGAAGTGATCTGTTTCCTGTCATATGCATGGATCCTCCACTGTCTACATACCAGATGCCTTTGTGGCATGTTGAAGAACCCTGCAAAACACAACAAATTAGTTAGATTTTGAGACCCAAACATTTTTGGTTTTGGGCCTGTTCTCATCAACAGATGGTAAACTAACAGGTTTGTTGGAAACAACAGCCTGAGAGGAAGAAGATGGTGAAGAAGAGGGATCCTTTGGCTTGGACCTCCTTTTCTGTGGTCTCAACATAGGAACATCTAATTGGTTAACTCTTCCCAATAGATGTTGAACCATCATAACCAGCTGTGTCTGATTTTATGATAAAGCTTTCAGCTCTCCAAACACATGGCATTGGAGTTTGATAAGTTCCTATGTTGCACCTTCTTCTTTTGAGCAATCTCAGCTGTTACCTGTTTAACCCCTTCCTTTTTGGATTTCTTTTGGACTTAAGGGTTACAGGATTTGATGTTGCTGGTATAAATGTGGCTTCAAACTCAGTTTTCATTTTAATCATTTTCTCTTTAATTTCCTCTTTATGTTTGAGTTTGGATCTTCTTTTGTACCAACAATCATCTGTAAGATGATGAACAAACCACATATTTCACAGGTTTCTTCTTCATCTTATGTTGATCATCAACTAAAGAGAATGAAACTACTGAAGACTTGTTCTTCAGCACTTTGGAAGCACTATTTGCTTTCTTGACTTCCTCTTTAGTAGTCTTCAAACCCTTTCTACTGACAGTTTTCTTCTCCTCAGTGCTGACAGTAGTTGGAGTTTGAACTTCAGGTGTTAAATCTTGCTCTCCAGTCCTTTCAAGACTTCCAAAAATAACTCCTGAGTTGATCAACTCTTTGATCATGTGAGTGTCAGTATTTGAACCATCAAGATCATCTGATAGGTTCAATGAGGGAATAATACTAACTTCAACTTCTGATGGTGCTCTATCAGAAAGTGAATCACATGATGAGGTGGATTGGTTATTACTTTCTCATCAGATTTCACTTCTGCTCTTGAAGCAAAATCTGTAGGAGAGCATTGTGATTATAACCAATGTCAAACTTCACATTGGAAGCTGATTGCTTACTAAGAAGCATTTCAAAACCTTTACATGATTGTACCCATCGATCACACTCTACTTGGGTGACTGCAAGGGTTTCTTTGAGGTCTTTGTACTTTTCTAAAAGTACCTCTTCCCTAGCCTTATCATCAGTGATTTGGCATTTAAGTTTATAAATCTCATCATTTTTCTCTTTAAGCATAGACTCAAACTCAGCTTTTCTTTTGGAAATGATCTTTTCTAGCTCTATGTTCTTATTAATTAAAGCTACATTTGCTTCTCTAATAGAGGCAAATGCTGCTATGCATGTTTCAGAACATAATTTGGCCTTAGCCTCAGAGGATACCTGTGATACCTGTGATGAAGAGGCATTTGAGGATGATCCATCTGCATACTCCAGAGCCATAAGTGCTAGATTCCCAAAAGGACTGTCACCACCATGTTGACCAGTACCTGTGAACAGTTGTTCATGACCAGACATGTTATCTGGTAAACTGCTCCAGTCAACAACTCCAGGGGTGAAGAAGCTGTGTTGTTGAGGTTGAGGAGGTTGATGAGATTGAGATGGTTGAGGCTCAGGAAGAGCATGTGGTTGTTGAGCAATGGGTGCTTGAACCTGACTGGTTTGTGGCATGTAATAACAAGGGTAAGGATATGGCATTTGACCCTGAGGAACAAAATATGCAGGAGATTGTGGTTGAGAATGATGACCAGAATTGACAGGATGTTGCCCTCTGTGTTGTTGACTATTACCAGGGAAAGTCACAAAGGGTGCAGAAGAATTAGATCCAGATAATCTACATTCTCTAGCAAAGTGTCCAAGCCTGTGGCATTTGTGACACCTCAACTTACTCTTGTCAAAACCAACTTTGGTTTTGCCAGAGAGTCCTGGGAACTTTCTTCCAGTTCTTTTGTAGAACTTCTGAGATCTGATATTTATCAAGGCCATTTGGCTCAAAATATCCATCTCTTCTAAGTCATCATCAGCAATCCCCTTGAGATCATCCATGATGAAGCATAGATTGTCATTATTACACCCAGTAGACTGACTATCAACACTCACAAATGCAGAATCAGAAGTGTTTGTAGAGAAATCAATATGCTCATCATACTGGCATTCAGATGAAGCATATTCTGACTCATGACCAACCAAGACAGTGTTGCCCGGTACAAAGTCTTCAGTGAGCTTACCAGATGAAGCCAGTTTCCTTTTCTGCTCTATCTCTCTTCGAATGTAAGCAGTTTCCCATGAAGTTGGGTAGGACAATTGTATATGTGTCCCATCTCTCAGGCAGTGATCTGAGGAATCTGTGGTTCATTTGACTTTTGGTATATTCATGTTTAACCATTTTCAACTCAGAGATTAAACATGAAAACCGCTCAAACTGCTGAGTCAGAGTCTCACCCTTTCTATGAGCAAAAGTCTCATACTATTGGGCGAGGATTTCCCTGTTGTTTGCTAAGACCTCATCAGTGCCACCAAATTGTTCTTTCTGTGCATTCCAAAGGTCATGAGCAGTTCATGATGCATAAGTCCGGAATAGATTTCATTAGGCAGTGTCATGGCCAGAATTCCATGGGCTTTAGCATCAATCTCAAACAACTTCTTGTCCTCATCAGAGTATTGTTCCTTCTTCTTCGGAATCAACTGATTTGTTTCCGGATGATTCACCATTGGCTTATGTGGTCCATGTACCAGGATGTCCAACAACCTGAACTATTGACAGTTAGGTGATGGAGCATTCTGCGTTGCCAAATGTTATACTCATTCCTAACCAGCATCGGAGCCTTGGTTGAGGAACCAGTATTGTGTGGATCATTAGAAGGTGTAGTCATTTTCGAAAATTCAGACAAATTCAAGATAAGCAAAACAAATTTAGCTCAAAACCACTAAGAACCTCAATTAAAATAACCAAAAGCGACAGAACTTCAATCTCTATAACAGATTCGTGCGAATTTGCTAGTTCGATCAAACTTAGAGCAAATGAGCAGTTTCAATGATCAATTGTTAGATCGATCAATGATTAACCTGCTCTGATACCATTTGATAGGATCTCAGCATCTAGTTTGATCGATTCGAATGATTTCAGCAGCGGAATAGAGTACCAACTAGCACAATTCGAGCAAGAATACCAAAGATATTGCAATGAACAGAATTAGTTATAGAGAGAGAAAGTTTCTGCAAAAATAATATTTCATTCAATCACACGCTTTCGTGGTGGCAAAGAAATGTCACACATACAATCAGTCAATCATCCCTTATATAGGAATGTCGTGGTGGAACATTCCTTATATAGGAGATGTGACGTCTGCTGATGTCACTTATAGTGACATCTAACAGAATTATTAAACAACTGAAACACAACTACTAAAGATGTCAAAACAGCTGACATCTCCTTACAAAAATACTAAGTGTTATCAGTTACTACAACTACTGAAACTACAACGACTGAAGAACAAGTTCTTCAATCGTTTTACAAAACTACTGAAAGTAAAAACATAAAACTACTGATATCACAACTACTGAAGAAGTACTCTTTAGCTGTTGTGACAAACTACTGAAACTTCAGCACTTGGTCTTCAGACTTGAACTTCAGATGTTTCATCAGCTGATGACTTCAGTAGATGTCATCAGCTGATGCCTTCAGTCTTTGTCTTCAGACTTTGTACATCAGTTATTGATCTTCAGCACTTGTGGACTCTTCAGCTGTTGTACTTCAGTACTTTGGTCTCAGCTTCAGCACTTGTATTCTTCAGCTGTTGACCTTCAGTACTTTGGTCTTCAGCTTCAGCACTTGTGTTCTTCAGCTGTTTGACTTCAGCACTTTAGTCTTCAGCTGTTTAAGTCTTCAGTACTTGATCTTCAGCTGTTGAAGTCTTCAGCACTTGTCGAACTGCTGATGAAGCCTTCAGCAGTTGTTGTGATATCATGTGTGACTTAGAGGTTTTCTAATCTTGGCTCTTGGTTCTTTTGGTCCAACAACTTTGAAAGCAAGCTGGATACAATTGACTAGACACAAAACAAAATCAATTGAAGAGTCAAAAGGCAGATTGCCTTTTGACTAGTGACTATGACATGCCATAGCTCACATCCTTATCTATTACAAAAAGGATAAAGTACATGAAGTAAAAGTTACAGACTCAAGACCTCAATGTACAGTTACCAAAAGCATGGACCTTTTCACCAACTCATGTAAGTTGGTGACCTTACAGAGGTGCAACGGAAAGGTGTCCAGCTTTATGGAAAAGTACATCAGATAAAGCATGTGTTAAAAGTCTTCAGAAGAAATCTGTCTTCATAAGTTGAAGCTTCGGAAGACTTTGTCTCTGAGGCTTCAAAAGACTTTGTCTCTGAGGCTTCGGAAGACTTCATATTTGGTGTAATATGTATTAATCTTAAAATGTTAATTGAGCTTATTTGATAGAAATTTCTAGGTTGTTAAACGTGTTATTTTGTAATGACATAACAAAAAGATTTTCTCACAAAAAATACATTAGTTATACAACCTCTAAATAATGATCACATTTGGTTATAATTATTATTCAATTAGCTTGAAACTCATTAAGAATAATTGGTTTGCAAACAACTAGGTTTACATTAAGCTTGGTTTATTTAGTTTTATCTGAAAACAAACCGAGTTCAATCCAACCCTGACTCCACACAATTTAGCTAGCTAATGAACATCTTTATTCAAGTCGATCCAACCAACCTTCAAAATCCAAGTTTTGTTTTTTCAAAAAGCTTATCAACCGATAGTCAGGTTCAACCTAGATATTCGGTTAAAACCAAATGAACCAGACCACAAACATCCCTATCGACTATCATCAAATGACAACGATCCATAAAACGACCGTAATGTAGCATTGTACAAACCAGGATCCTCAAAATCAAAAACACCAAAGTTACGGTGCACAAATGTAAAAAGTAGAAAAGTTGAGTCGAGTGCGACCCACCATCTCACACCTATAACACTACCTTTTCTTATCGATTTCTTCGCCCTCTTCAGTTCTCACCTTCCACCATCTTCGCCTATTGTCTACTCCTCTTTCTCTCTCTTTCTCTCTCTCTCTTTCTCTCTCTCTCTCTTTCTCTTCACCAGAAAACCAAACTTATTATGTATGGCCGCTAATTCGCACTGCCGTGGGATCGCGAGCTTAGGGAAGCACTTTGTCTACCGGATCCGTACATCATCTGCCGTTGATCCAAATCACATTTTCAGGTATACATACAATAATCGTCAATGTTGGCTGTTATTCAGTAATTTTATAGAATAGCTCTGTGTCTGTGTGTGTGTGTGCGTGTGTTAGAATGATCTTAGATAAGTTCGTAGATCGGTACATGAGCTGATTGTAATTTGTACGACTTTTAAGTGAAATTTCTCCAAAAAATCATACATTCGTTGTTAATATCAGATTAGCAATCGTGTGTCTGTTATTATGATCTCAGATAAATTGTTAAATCGGAAACATGCAATCGGTTGTAGATCGTGAATTCGGTCGATCTCCGTGTGTCGATTTTGCTGAAACTAAAAGTGATTTAACGATGGAGATGTGTTACTGCGTGATATATAATATATTCCTTAATTATTGCAATTGCACTACGGATGTGGAATTTGATGTTTATGTTCTGTGGGGAATAATGAATAAAGAAGACGATTCTGTAGTTTAGAAGTTGAAAAAGAAGGGACCGTACACTTTGTAGGAAGATAAAGTGACGCTGGGGCCATTTTACATGTCCTTTACTTGGTTTCCATCGATAGTGTCTGGTAATGGATAAGATCCGGACCATATGTTGTCGAATTCTGGTGTAGTGATTAAGACCTTCTAAGGACCTAATCCACCCCATATCTTGGGGAATCTATATACCAACACAAGATATTTAACCCCTAAGCATTTGCTAAACGGCTAACTCACACATCCTGTAAACCTATTTCTAAATCTATCTACACACGTGTCTATCGTGCTATTAGAACCCTCAATCATGTAGGGAGTAACATATGTATGAAACAAAACTCTTTGGTATTGAAACTTGTAGTTGAGAGAATAGATTATATGTATACTTAGAGATCTCTCGTGTAGTAAACGTTCTATTACTAAGATCACTCGTTAGCAAAACGTACTACTTTATGTATGCCAAATCGACCAAATTTTATTCCTAACGTCGAAAATGCCTTTGACCGTTTGAAGAGATGTAAAGTCCCATGTATTTTTGTTATTTTATATGGATACTCAAGCACTTTTGACTAGATTATGTATCCAATAATATTAAACTCAGGTTTAGGTGATGCATAAAGTACTGTCTTAATATAATAATTTGCACATCCACATGATACTCATTTAAGGAAAACTAACCTTCACTTGAGAAGCTATGTTTTTGTATGTCTTACACTAGTAAGGTGCTAAGCTTATGTTGTATACTTTCTAACTCCCATCTACTGATGGGTTTATAAAGATTTGGCTTATAGTTAATGTCCCCTGAACTGTAACAATAACTTGCCTATACTATATGTCTATATCAAGTAATTAGGGGGCACCCTTTTCAATTTTACAGGCTTTTATTTTAAAAATTGAAAACTTTCAACTTTCTCCTTATTGTCGTATATGATTTTCTAAGTATTAGGGAATCGTTATAGGTAGCCAAAAGTTGGATAATCATTATATGGCTAAATATTTCTTTTAGTTTTAGCTAAATATTAGATATATGATTACAAAATAAAACTTTTTGAATAAAGTATGCATCTAAATACATTTCTTCTGTTTTTAACCGAATTGACCTGTTTATAAGTTAATTAAATACAGAGTGTTATTTCAAACATGCTTATAATCTTATATACGTTCATGCATCCACTTGCTCAGGAGGACAGTGCATGATTCGGTGTACGACAAGAACATAGACGATCAGGTCCGTCCATCATTGGTCCCAGAAGAAGCAGTCACCCGAGCAGAGCCAGAAAAGTACTGGGCACCACACCCAAAGACCGGGGTCTTCGGACCAGCGGATGAGAAGAACCCAGGTGGTGCCCCTGGATCCGAGCCAGCAGCAGCGGATGGTTCCGTGTTGGAGGAGAAGACTTTCTTCCGTCCACTCGAGAACTTGGAGAAACCGGCTCACCCTTGATCAGTAGTTATATGAGGAGGTTGTATGGTTTGATGGTAGTATGTTTTTACATATATGTGTAATAAGCAATAAAAGACGGTTGTCTAGTAAGGTCGTGCTTACTGTATGTGGGATGAAACTATGGCGGTATGTGAACGTTCTATTATGTAATTTTGCTTTATGGACATCTATCAAGTATTTTGATCTATCAAATACCAAACATCACCACATATAATCACCAAAATCCTTCATAAACCTTTCATTTTAGCATCTTTGTCGTATTTAATTATTTATCATCAATCGTCGTAATGTTTAGTGTCACATGGCTTTGTTTCTTGTCTTTATCGTTTCACGTCTTATCATTATATCACAAGCCACGTAAGGGTTGGTCCTCAAAAACGTGCGAAATTGCAAAAGCAATTCACCGTTGTAGATTAGTTTGAGTGTTTAATGGTGGCGGGGCATCCATACAATACACATCACATACCCACCAATTAATTTTTGTCACTTCACATCACAACACACCATATGGGTGCTCACGGCACCGTGAGCGATGCTGGCGTGGGAAAAAACACATGCTTAAAAATTGAAATAAAACATCATGTGGAGGCCATGAATCGGCCGAACCAGGGCGGTGTGGGAACCAACCACCACCATGGGGTTCCGGCGTGGGCGCCCCCTTGCCCTAACCGTCTAGCCCACTAGCTTCTAATGAGTTGAATTGTAATATTTAAAAATATTATGAAACACATGTCTTCTTAACTTTACTCTTAAATCATTACACATCTACTTTGATGAACTCGTAAATCTTTTACTATCTACTTTGTAAAATTTAAACTTATAATTTTAATTGAGAAGTATATCATTTTATTATTTAAACACCCTATTTTTTGTTGTGAGATGGGTAACCGCCACGATATTCCCTTAAAGACATCACTTATCGCTAAATTTATTAGATGCCTCAAAAGACGTCATAGTTTTTCTTAATTTTGAATTTATTGATTAAAATTAATTTACTAAGGACTAACAGTTAGTTTGATCTTTCATTTCTTTTTCCTATTAATCACTAATAGCATGAGCCTTCTTCATTGTCTAACTCTTGTCTAACTTGAAGGTAATTCTGATTACTTGTCATGATGAAAAAGAGAAAATGTGACAACCAATAAAATTCAAAGCAGTACGTAACAATCATTGGTACAAAATATATATATATATCCACATACCAAACCCGCTATATAGATAACTCGTAAAATCGAAGAAACTCTTGCAATAGAAAACATGTTCTTTCATTGGAACTCTTCTGATATTTATAAATCGAATATTTTCAAAAAAACACGTATAATATTTTTATGTATATGACCTAAAGTTCTAGTACAAGAAGGTCAAAGTGTGCATTTCTCTCGAACAAACTGTTTTTAGAAGATCCACTATAATAACGAGAAAGAGTTTTGTATTTGTGCCAAAGCGCTTGATAATATTAAAATTGTTATATCAACTCAAATCGCCTTACCAGTAGTATGCCTTACTGCACTACAATATTTTAATTTAGTCAATGGTACAACAAGAAGCATAATTGGAAAACAAAATAAATACTAATATTAATAATAAATAAATAAAAATATCAAACTTTTTAATAGCTTTATCTATTCAAAATGTAATAGTAATGCAATGCAAGAGGTCGGAAATCAGGTTGTTCTGATGAAAAGTTTTTTATTTTCATCTTGTTTGTTTGTTTGTTTTTTTTATACTTGTATAATTATCAAAAACTGTCGAAGTGACTAATTTTTTTTAGAATTAGAGGCGTTGAGTACAAATAAATTGTTAGAGTTATCATATATCTTTGTTTGGCTTTTCATCCTTCACCTTAATTGTTTCCACCGCCCATCTAAAATTGTGCCTTTAGATTTTATGGCGGACATCTACGGAGTCTTTACGCCTTGTAATTCTAAATATCACTTGCATGATTTGACTTTATGGTTTAATACCGATGTTTTAACAACAATTTAGTAAACATAAGTGTAATGCTTGGGGTCTTGACCTTTTTGGAAAAGGTGTCTCGTGTGTGTGCGCAAGTTGTTTATTCAAAAGTTCAAAAGGGAGAAGGTGACAGGCATCTAGTAGCTGGGCCTTGACTAAATCCTAACGGGAAACAATGCCGTGAGTGTATCTAGCCCTTCCGATTCGAACACTATCTTTTAAGTTGGAGATTCATATAGATTCAGATAATTTCTTGATTGCTACTTTAAGATTTATTTTAAAAAAATGTTATTTACAAATTATATCTCCTTAAGTAAATATTTTTCAGTATAATTTAAAAACGATTTATAGAACTTGAATTTAAAAATAGTCTATAATCATACCCCTTCATTATTTTCAATATCACTATGATCATGATAATATAATGCATGGAGTATGTATGGATGAGCTTAAAGTTGTGGCAAATGATTAGATGATGCTGAGAATATGATAAAATCTGACTACGCTACACGTAGATTATATCGACAGATTAACATGATATGCACGTATGTATGAATGGGATGAAGAGGATGTGAGTTTTGGAAAGCATGAATTGATGGTGGGGTCATGCCATGTGAGTTTTGGAAAGCATGAAAGATTATATCTAACAGATTAACATCTCTTATTTTTGTTAACTAAAAGTTAATTGCGTTTTTTAAAGGTTATTATTATCAATTATAGAACTCATGTGTTATTTATATTTATTTTTTTGATGGTCATTAAATTTTAATTTATAAAAGTTAAAAAATAAATAAATAAAAACATTAAATAATAACAATTATAATAACAATAACAATAATAATAATGATAATAATGATAATAATAATAACTTAACATTTATTAAACTTAAAGATGTTAAAACTTAAATTAATTAATCTATGGGGTTAGATTGTCATTTTAGAAACTTAATCAGATGTTTTGGGCATAAAATAATAAAGTAAAAATCACAGGAACTAAATTGTAATTAATCAAAACCCAAACCCATCCCCCCTTTTTCTTGCCCGTATTTCCGCCAAATCCACGGCCAACTCCGGCCAAACTCCGACACCCAAACGCGCATAAAACACTAAAAATCGAACCAAAATCGTTCCCAAACGTTTCATGAAGATTATTCGAATCATTTGCTACCCTTAAATTGGGGTTTAGCGATGGTTACAAGGGCGTTCGAGCTCGAGTAACCGTCGATCATCATACGTAAACCGTTCGGTAATTAAACCCGAATAATAGCCAAATTAAATGAACCATAATCAAGCGTTTAACTAGTTCTAAGCTGGTATCAACCCTAATTTCACCTGGAATCAACACAAACATCCCCTTCGATTACCCTTTCTCATCGCGACCTGCTACACACTCGAACACCACTTTCGGGACGTCAATACCTGAAAGTCTTAGAGGGCTTTTAATCCAGATCACCATACAAAACTACCCTCTAGCTTAATTTGATTTCCATCATCGTTTTCATACCTGTTAGGTCCTGTCGTAGGCGCGACTTGTTCATCACGCGTTTATATCGAGTTGATCAACAACACAGGTAATTAAATATATGTACTTATGCGATTTCAGTTGAGGAACAAAAGCCCTAACATTAACTTGATTAAAGTTATCGAATTGATCCTCAATTTGGTGTGGATCAAATTAGGGTTCATAGGGAAATTGGGGAATTCTTTTGTTTATGTTCTTAAACCTTCGAAACCAACTTATCTCGCGGCCGAGGCCTTTGGTTCAACGGTTAAGGTGTGGGTGCTTTAAACATGAGGTCCCGGGTTTGAACCCGGGACCTTCATGTATTTTTTTTAAGGCTTTTAGCCTAAAAACTTATTTTGGAAAATTCTTAAAAATATAAAAAAAATGTCTCTTTAAAACTCTAAATAATTTTGTGGCCACCGAATAAATTCTGAAATTATTTAATTATTATCATCTATTTAAGTACTTATTTAAGTTTAAAAAATGTAAATAATTAGCTAAATTTTAATAGAATAATTCTTTAAAAATAAAGGTTATTCTTGGTTTAATATTGGAATTCAAATAATATATATTTAGATAGACTTAACATATTGTTTAAATTTACCAAATTAATTATTCAAAATGATATATTTAAATTATTTTCCTATATAAGAAAAGAGACTTTAAATATTGATGCAATTCATTAAATCCTTATTTACTTAAATAATAAACATATATCATTGTGTGAAATGAGGTTTATTTCAAACGTTGCCTTTAAATTATTGTTTATAACGTGTTTATCTTATTTAGCTATGAAACTTTATTTTTATATTAATCATACAAAATTTTATAAATGTTATTCTTATTCCATATTTTATACAAAAGATAATCAAATCATTTCTACGAAAATATAATTTTTTGACAAAACCCCAAATACCCAATCCTTATTGAAACCCTAGCTCTCGTTTAATCGTTAAACTTTATTACTAATCTAAATCTTATAATGTGTGTATATATATATTTAGGTGCTTTGTGACGATTTATCTTGGAACAATGTTTATTATCAATCTTATTAATATTCATTCTTATACTTATTGCCATGTGAGTTTTCCTTGCCCCCTTTTTTATATTTTCACACTAATTTGGGGTGAAACATGATACTTATTCTCATACACTTGTAAATGTTTAAACTTGTAAGCACTTGCAATTCATATTTTTGTCATGGTTATTTGTGTGTTGTAAGCGTTCATATGAGATACATATTTTTGTTTGCAATCATTAACTATTGCTAGCCTGGCGACGTCTTAGATCTTTGAGCCTGACAAGCTTATTTGGTGCTAAAGCCGAGGTATTTCCGGCTCCTGATGACGTATGTTTGTTCATCATGGGAACCAAATACACTTAGCCAATCTTATATACTTGTAATCAAGTCGAGGTTTGGTTGTAACAATATGTCTTCTATAACCTTACTAACTTATGACCTATGACATGAATTGCTACTTGTAACCTTATCATATTATGTATGAAAACCTTGGAAACTCACCAACTATTTTTAGTTGACCTTTATTTTTATCATGTTTCAGGTCATCCTCAAGTTTAAAGTGAACTTTTGAAGCTTGCAATAATCTAGGACTTGGACCTAGTGAATGAAATAAAAAGACTATATTTTGTCTTGTTATGTTTGAACTTATTTCATGTTTGAGACTTATGTTTGTAATACATTTTGAACTTATAAATTTGAATATTTATATTTAAATATAGCGTTATGTGGCTGTGAACAATCTTAACCCTCACATCTCGACGATTCCCCCGTCAAGGTTGGGGTGTGACAGATTGAGCCCATACTATAGGAGGTTGTAGAAATGATGACCTAGACTATATCTTATGCATGAACCTCATAGAATAATATTTATATTCTTGGAAATATATATATTGTTTACATGCTACATAATGCTATACCATACTTATGTGCAACTTGATGCCTTAACATAGGTTTGCCTTGTAATTGTTTAAACTTTGTTACTTGTCTCCCTAAACTTGCCTTTGACACTTTGACTCTCCCCGACAAATGAAACTCTTTAATCTGATTCTCAACGACATGTGGAATCGTATACTTATGCTTATGACTTGGATCTTTAGACTTATGTCTAATCTATATAAATCTCATCAAGGTTTTGATTTCATGAACCTAAGAAATTTATACATAGACACCTGTATTCTAGATTTCCTAGAAAAAGGCCCTCGGGCTAAGGCAAGCATATCACATAAATCCTACGGGACTAGTTATGCTTATGTGGGGATTTTTGGGATGAGTGATAAACTATGGTCAACATACATAAATTTCTAAGGCGAATGGGTCAACTTACCTTGATGTGTCAACGTTTCCAAATGGTAATGCATTACCAAATGGAACCATTCCAAGTACCTTACAACTCTTGCCTTATCCTTGTTGAATTATAAACCTTGTTATTCTCTATCTCGTGTCTAACTCATTTTGCATATTCCAGCATGTCTCGTCATCATGGAAAGCGTGGAAGTTCCGATCGTAGCTAGCCGCCATGATTGCTCGACAAATGGCTGTTGTCATCCCAACCATGGTTGCTGAACTAATAGCACCTTAATGACCAACTCTAGCAACAATGTTCAAGGAGAGAATAGTGCTAACCAAGGGTGCAAAAACCAAACTTGCAGCTTTAAGCACTTTAACTCTTGCAAGCCCACTAGTTTTAGTGGCAAGGAAAGAGCCCCTGGTCTTCTTGAGTGGTTTGAGAGCATAGAGAACACTTTTATCAACTGTGAGTGTCCCGAGGCACTCAAAGTTCGTTATGCCACTAGCATGCTCCAACAAAGGGCTCTTACTTGGTGGAATAGCGAGAAGAGACATCAAGAAGCCGATGCTATTCTGGCACTATCTTGGGAAGAGTTCAAGAACATCGCCATCGCGAAGTTCTGCCCGAGAAGCGAGTTACAAAAGTTGGAAGAGGAATTTTGGAACCTAAAGCAAGATGGTGGTGATCATTTGGCTTACTCAACTAGGCATAATGAGTTGAGTATACTATTGCCCCATATGGTCGACACTGTCCCTCGCAACATCAAGAAGTTCATTAAGGGTGTACCACCCTAAATTCAAGATGCTGTGGTGGGTAGCCGACCCACAACTTTGGAAGAAGCCATCACTATCACCTCTCAACTCACTGAGAACCATATACGAGCGGGCACCATATCTGCGAAGGGTGCAAAGAAGATGGAAAAGACGGCTACCGAGGCCGTTAAGGAGACTAAAACTGAACCGTCTCACAACAACAACAACAACTACAAGAAGCGCAAGTTTACACCGGCACGCAACTAAGCCGTGGCTGCACCCAAACAACCCCAAAGACAACTTGTACCTGCGGCTACACCTGTGGCACAAGTGCCTGGGGCTAGGGCCTGCTAGTCCTCAACCTCTGTGCAACACTTGTAGGTATCATCATCAGGGGAATCAACCATGCCGTATTTGCACCTTATGCGGTAAATATGGTCATTTGGTGGCGACTTGCCACTGTGCACCTAACAATGCCGCCGTTGTCACAAACCGTGTTTGCTACAACTGTGGCGAACCTGGTCATTTCCGCCCATAATACCCTCATCTGTGGGTAATGTTCTACAAGCCCGAGGACGTGCTTTCAACAACAACGCTAACCAAGCATAAGCAAACAACGATGTGGTGAATGGTATGTTAACTTACCTTTAACTTTTGTGATCCGATTCTTTTCATACATTACCAGTATCGTTAAATACCTTTAAAATTGAACAGGTATGTTTCTTATTAATAAAACTTATGCCTATGTCCCATTTGATTCTGGAGCCGATAAGAGTTTTGTTTCGTTAGAGTTTGAATCCATACTTGCTAAGCCACATACGAAATTAGAAAGACCTCTTACCGTTGAAGTTGCCGATGGAGAACCGATCACCGTTGACATCGTTATTCGTGATTGCATCTTAAGTCTTGATACACATGATTTCCTTATTGATCTTATTCCTATGAAACTTGGAAGTTTTGACGTCATCATTGCTATGGATTGATTAGCCAAACACCATGCCGAGATCATTTGTTTCGAGAAGTGAATCCGTATACCGTTACCCTCTGGTGACACATTGAAGGTGTTCGGTGAAAAATCTTCCAAAGGACTTAAACTCATGTCTTGCACTCAAGCCCGAAAGTGCTTAAGCAAGAAGTATATGGCCTTCTTGGCTTACGTGGTCAACACGAAAGTCAAAGGGAAAGAACTTAAGAATGTCCCTATCGTACGAGATTTTCCTGAAGTATTTCCCAATGACCTTAGTGGTTTACCTCCCATACGTGAAATCGAGTTTAAAATTGACTTGATACCGGGAGCAAACCCCGTGGCTTAGTCACCATATCGACTTGCACCATCGGAAATGCAAGAACTCTCTAGTCAACTTCAAGAGCTATCCGAGAAGGGCTTCATCCGTCCTACTTCTTCACCTTGGGTGTGCACCTGTTCTTTTCGTGAAGAAAAAAGATGGATCGTTTTGTATGTGCATCGACTATCATGAGCTTAACAAGCTTACCATCAACAATTGTTATCCTCTCCCTCGTATCGATGACTTGTTTGATCAACTACAAGGAGCTACTATATTCTCGAAGATTGATCTACGTTCTGGATATCATCAATTGCGAGTCCATGATGATGATATCCCAAAGACTGCATCCGTACTCGATGTGGGCACTATGAGTTCATGGTTATGTCTTTTGGTTTAACCAATGCTCCTGCTGTTTTCATGGATCTCATGAATTGAGTATACACACCTTATCTAGACAAGTTTGTGATCGTCTTCATTGATGACATACTCATCTACTCCAAGTCCAACACCGATCATGAACTGCATTTGAGATTGGTTCTTGAATTGTTGAAGAAAGAGAAATTGTACGCGAAGTTCTCGAAGTGTGACTTCTGGCTCGAGGAAATTCAATTTCTAGGACACGTGGTGAATAGCCAAGGAATTCACGTTGATCCTGCAAAGGTGGAAGCTGTGAAAAATTGGTGTGTTCCTGCAACTCCTACCGAAGTTCGTTCTTTTCTTGGTCTTGCTGGTTATTATCGGTGATTCATTGCCAACTTCTCGAGGATCGCAAAGCCGCTCACCTCTTTGACACAAAAGAATAAACCATTCGAGTGGGGTTCCGAGCAAGAAGAAGCTTTTGAAGCATTAAAGCACAAGTTGTGCAATGCTCCTATCTTGACCCTACCTGATGGAAATGACGATTTCACCGTGTATTATGATGTATCTAAACAAGGCCTTGGTTGTGTTCTCATGCAGCGAGGGAAGGTCATAGCTTATGCATCGAGAAAATTGAAGGTTCACGAGGTGAATTACACAACACACGATCTCGAGCTTGGTGCTATTGTCTTTGCTTTGAAGATTTGGAGACACTAACTTGTATGGTACACAATGTATAGTCTACGCCGATCACAAAAGCCTTCAACACGTTTTCAATCAAAAAGATCTTAATATGAGACAATGTCGTTGGGTGGAGTTGATTAGTGATTACGATTGTGACAGTCATTACCATCCTAGTAAAGCAAATGTTGTAGCCGATGCACTAAGCCGAAAGATTCACAACAAGATGATCTCATTCCAAGAAATTCACGATCGACGTCAATGGTTTGACACTTTGGGTGAGTTCGATACTGAGATCCGACTAGATATTAACGAGACTACCGTACTGCTACAAAACTTGAGAATAGATAGTGACATCGAGTCTAGTATCTTGGAGGCTCAACAAGTCGTGCAACAAGAAGGAAGAATGAAGGATGAGCTGGGAAATAATCTTTTAACTCGATTGGAAACGAAACCCAATGGATTGATGTACTTCGCAAATCGAATTTGGGTTCCAAATCGTGATAATCTTCGTACCTTTATCATGAACGAAGCTCTTCAAACTCGTTATTCTATTCATCCTGGCTCCGATAAGATGAACATGGACCTACGTGGTCAAGGTTGGTAGCCTGGAATGAAGAAAGATATAACGACTTATGTAGCTAAGTGCTTCACGTGTACGGAGGTTAAAGCTGAACATCAACGTCCAAGTGGATTAGTTGAGCAACCCGAGATCCCTATGTGGAAGTGGGAACACATATCCATGGACTTCATAACTAAGCTACCCCGAACCTCTCGAGGACATGATATCATATGGGTGATCGTTGACCGATTGACCAAATCGACACATTTTATACCCATACGTGACACTTACAAGACATCAAGGTTAGCTCGTATATACGTTGATAAGATTGTAAGTCGTCATGGGGTACCTCTGCACATCATATCCGACCGAGATGCTCATTTCACTTCACACTTTTGGTTGTCCATGCAAGAACTCTTGGGTACTCAATTGGACCTAAGCACGGTTTACCATCCTCAAACTGATGGTCAAACCAAGCGAACGATACAAACCTTGGAGGATTTGCTACGCCTGTGTGTCCTTGACTTTGGTGGTGATTGGGATACGCATCTACCGCTCGCGGAATTTTCGTATAACAATAGTTACCACTTGAGTATCAAGATGGCACCATTCAAAGCACTTTATGGTCGTAAATGTCGTTCACCGATTTGCTGGACCGACATTGGTGAAAATTTCATCACTGGTCCTGAACTTATACAAGAGATGACTGATAAAGTTTCTATTATTCGTAAGAACCTTGAAGTAGTGAGAAGTCGTCAAAAGAGTTATGCTGACAAGCGACGTAAGCCATTGGAATTCCAAGTTGGGGAGATGGTTTTTCTTAAGGTTTCATTATGGAAAGGTGTTGTTCGATTTGGAAAGAAGGGTAAACTGGCTCCAAGATTTGTAGAACCTTTCAAAATCCTGAAAAGGATTGGGAAAGTGACTTATAGACTGGAACTACCTTCCGATCTTAATGGAGTTCATCTTGTGTTCCACGTCTCAAATTTGAGAAAGTGTTTGGCTGACGAAAGTCTGCATGTTCCGTTGGAAGACATCCAGATTGACGAGTCATTGCATTTTGTTGAGAAACCTGTTGAGATCTTGGACCGCATTATGAAGAAGACTAGAACCACAACAACCCCAATTGTCAAGGTTCATTGGGAGAATAAGTGTGGCGCTGAATGCACTTGGGAGCGTGAAGAACATATGAAGAAGAAGTACCTGTTCTTATTTGTATAGTTTTATTTTTCTTAATTTTGGGACGAACTTCTTTTAAGTTGGGGAAAATGTAACATCTCGTATTTTTGTTAACTAAAAGTTAATTTTTCTTTCTTTTAAGGGCCATTATTATCAATTATGGAACTCATGTGTTATTTATGCTTATTTATTTTAGTGGTCATTAATTTTAATTTATAAAAGCTAAAAAAAATAAATAAAACATTAAATAATAACATTTATAATAATAATAACAATAATAATAATGATAATAATAATAACTTAATATTTATTAAACTTAAAGATGTTAAAACTAAAATTAATTAATCTAGGGGGTTAGATTGTCATTTTAGAAACTTAATCTAGATGTTTTGGGCATAAAATAATAAAGTAAAAACCATAGGGACTAAAGTTGTAATTAATCAAAACCCAAACCCCAGCCCCCTTTTTCTTGCCCGTATTTCCGGCCAAATCCACGGCCAACTCCGGCCAAACTCCGGCGACATCCCAAACACGCATAAAACACTAAAAATCGAACCAAAATCGTTCCCAAACGTTTCGTGAAGATGATACGAATCATTTGCTACCCTTAAATTAGGGTTTAGCGACGGTTACAAGGGCGTTCGAGCTCGAGTAACTGTCGATCATCATACGTAAACCGTTCGGTAATTAAACCCAAATAATAACCAAATTAAATGAACCATAATCAAGCGTTTAACTAGTTCTAAGCTGGTATCAACCCCGATTTCACCTGGAATCAACACAAACATCCCCTTCGATTACCCTTTCTCATCGCGACCTGCTACACACTCGAACACCACTTTCGGGACATCAATACCTGAAAGTCTTAGAGGGCTTTTAATCCAGATCACCATACAAAACTACCCTCGAGCTTAATTTGATTTCCATCATCATTTTCATACCTGTTGGATCCTGTCGTAGTCGCGACTTGTTCATCACGCGTTTATATCGAGTTGATCAACAACACAGGTAACTAAATATATGTACTTATGCGATTTCAATTAGGGAACAAAAGCCCTAACATTAACTTGAATAAAGTTATCGAATTGATCCTCAATTTGGTGTGGATCAAATTAGGGTTCATAGGGAAATTGGGGAATTCTTTTGTTTATGTTCTTAAACCTTCGAAATCAACTTATCTCACGGCCGAGCCTTTGGTTCAACAGTTAAGGTGTGGGTGCTTTAAACATGAGGTCCTGGGTTCGAACCCGGGGACCCTCATGTATTTTTTAAGGCTTTTAGCCTAAAAACTTATTTCGGAAAAATTCTTAAAATATAAAAAAATGTCTTTATAAACTCTAAATAATTTTGTGGCCACCGAATAAATTTCTGAAAGTATTTAATTAATTATCATCTATTTAAGTATTTATTTAAGTTTAAAAAATGTAAATAATTAGCTAAATTTTGATAGAATAATTCTTTATAAATAAAGGTTATTCTTGGTTTAATATTATGGAATTCAAGTAATATATATTTTGATAGACTTAACATATTGTTTAAATTTACCAAATTATTTATTTAAAATGATATATTTAAATTATTTTCCTATATAAAGAAAAGAGACTTTAAATATTGATGCAATTCACTAAATCCTTATTTACTTAAATAATAACATATATCATTGTGTGAAATGAGATTTATTTCAAACGTTGCCTTTAAATTATTGTTTAAAAGGTGCTTATCTTATTTAGCTATGAAACTTTATTTTATATTAATCTTACAAAATTTTATAAATGTTATTCTTATTCCATATTTTATACATAATATAATAAATTATTTCTACGAAAATATAATTTGTTGACAAAACCCCAAGTACCCAATCCTTATTGAAACCCTAGCTCTCGTTTAATCGTTAAACTTTATTACTAATCTAAATCTTATAATGTGTGTATATATATTTAGGTGCCTTGTGACGATTTATCTTGAAACAATGTTTATTATCAATCTTATTAATATTCATTCTTATACTTATTGCCATTTAAGTTTTCCTTGCCCCCTTTTTATATTTTCACACTAATTTGGTGAAACATGATACTTATTCTCATACACTTGTAAACGTTTAAACTTGTAAGCACTTGCAATTCATATTTTTGTCATGAAATAAACGCCACAAAAGTATGCGTAAGACCAAAGCATGAGCAAAAGCACATGAAAAATGCAAATAAAATCAAACTGATAACCTATGGTGTCGGTGAGATCCGTGAAAAAATTGCTCATACAAGGAGATAGGTTATGTGCCTCTCTGTTGTGCGGTGTCACTGACCTGAGGATAAGCATAACCTATATATTCTAGAACTCATTGTTGTTTGCCACCTCTCTGTTGTGCGATGGCACTGACCTAAGGATTGGCTTCTCTTTGAAAGTTCTAAGAATAGTCTCTTCTTGAACACTACCCTAAGACCGCTCAAGAATCTCCTGAGGAATGTTGATTACCATATAAGTGTGGGATCCACAAATGCTTGTTGAAATAAAAAACCTTAAAACAATCACCAAACTGTGTTGAAAGTCTGTGTATGGATTTAGAGGACAAGTATACTGACAATCACTGTGGCTACAATTCTTGAAAGTTTCAACTCAGTGGGGACCTAATAGTACTAGTATGATTTCCTAAATTTGCTAAATGACTCTAGATGAAAAACAAGGAAAGAGCATCAAAGTTTTTTTAAATAATTTGTCCTGAATGATTTGAATATCCTGTATGATTCCAACTTGAATTGGTCCATGTATGGTTTAAGTGATTAAGGCTGCTCTCTCAGAAAAATTATTCCTTAGAATTACATCTTAGGAGTTAACCCTCACAAAACACAAAAACATGTCTTAGTTTTTTAAGTTTTCAGTATTATGTATGTTAGTATCAGACTATGTCATGGAAGTTGATAAGGGACTTATCATCAAAAAGGTCACGTCTGAGGTGACCACACGTGCTTTCAAATAAAAATTGGGTCACGTCTAAGGTGAAAAAAATATCTTAAAAGGATCACGTTTGAGGTGATCAAAAGTTTGTGAGTCTAAAATGATCATGTCTGAGATGATCAAATGTTGATAATGTTAAATTAACATTTAAAAGGGTTTAAATGTCAAATGGGCATAAAGTCAGAAAAATGTCAAGAGTATGACCCATTCGCACGACTGGACCCTGAGTATGGACCAATCATGCGAATGGACCATACTCATGCATTAAACAGCCAAATGGACATAAGTATGAGGTATTCATCCGAATGGCTTATCTGAATGAGCTATTTATCCGAATGGCTTATCAGAATGAGTCATTCGTCCGAATGGGAGTGTGCGACTAAGTCAGCCGACCGACTGAGCTTCAGTCGGCCGACTGAAGGTGATCGACTGAGTCAATCGCCCGACTGAGTTTCTTTCGCCCGAATGAACTGAGCGAATGAGTCCAGTCGGCCGATTGAACTCAGATTCAGTATATAAAGGGCCACAATCGATCACATTCTTCTCACCACTCCCAATCGCCCTTAAATCGCACACCATACCGTTACTCTGCCCAAATTTCTTCAAACCTCAATTACTCTTCCTTCTTGATATTCTGACGTGGGTTTGCCTTTATACAGGTATAATTTGATGAAATCTCATCGAAATCAGAAGAAATGGTGCCCTAATTAGTGATTCGCGATTGAAACAAGAACAGAACCATTCAATGGACTAATAACCTACTGAAACCGTATAAAATGTTAAAAATAATGTTACTAGGTTATTAGTTAAGTGATTGCAAGTCTAAAGAACCTTTAAACAACGTTTAATTTCATGAATTAGTCAAGATTCAAACCTAAGTCAACCAAACAGTAGGTCATGCGACTGGTCGGATGGATGAACTCCAATCGCACGATTGAGCCGGCCGAATAGCTCATCGGCCGAATGTGACATGCGAATGAGCTTAGTCGGCTGAATGAATCAATCGCAGGCTCAGCCAACTGATTGAACTAAGTTGCAAGTTCATTCACTCGAATGAGTCCAATCGCATGATAGAATAGCCGACTGAACACAGTCACACGATTCATTCGCATGAATGAATCAGAATGAATCCTATCAAGTTACTTAGAACTGGTATGTGTTATGTAAGTATCTAATGTTTATGTATCTTGTGTTACAGATCGATGGCTGAGAGATGGTCTATCAATCCCAAGCACAACATCTGTGCTCATTTAGACCACACAACTCGGATGGTGCCGAGTTTGCCAAGATCATCACCTTTCTCAAGCGATCGAGGATACGCAAATCCATCTCTACCCCATGCACTCCCTGTAGGTCCATACACCAGACCTTCTGGGAGAATGCATCTGTGGATAGATCACGCGAGCCATACAACATTAGGAGCTCCATCTTTTGTATGGACATAGAGATTACAACTAAAGACATTCAGCGTGTACTTGGGTTGGGAGATGATGCTCGACACCCCACCAAGCTACACCCGCTGACAGTGAGAGGCTGCTTTCTGAGGATTAAGTACCTGGGGACATCAACTCAGGTGTGCTCAACAAGAGCAACATGTGTCCCCAATACAAGTACTTGGCACATGTCGTACTGAAGTGCATTGCTTCCAGAAAGGGTGGGTTCGATGATCTTTCAGACTAGATCCAGAATGCCTATGTGGCACTGGTGCTGAACTACCCCTTCAGCTTCTCGAGCATGATCTTCTCTTACCTTGTGGAGAACCTGGAGGCAAAAGGTAAGGAGGGTTTTTGCATGTACCCCAGATTCTTGCAACTGATTTTGATGAGAAGCTGCCATCACTTCCTAAGGAGCGCCATGATGTTGTGGCTCTAGAGATTATGGACGATACGACCCTGGGTCGTATGAGAGTCTACCAGGGTAAGCAGGTAAAGCCCCAGGTGAAGAGACTGATAGGCCATCTGGCCAATGAGAATTATGTGGCGCCAGGCAGACGTAAGTGGCGTCACACAGACAACAACTCCGACGATGAGCAGCTACAGCTCCCAGAGCATGACTCTGATGATGATGATAGCGGGGATGCAGGAGATACATTGCCCACTCGACAAAGTGGCCCCACTACTGATAGTGCACCTCCTGTATCTGCCCCACTGGAGATATTGCAGAGTCCGCTGGCTTTCACCAGGAATTTATACCTGGTGAGGAGGAAGAGGAGTCAGATGAAGAGCCGTTAACCTGGACTGTGGGAAGTAAGGTTGTTCCCACAGACCAGGGGCTCTGGGTGGTTGGTGGATGCCACGGTGGATTGGGAGAGACTACTACTGATCCTACATATACTCCTGATCTGCCAGGCCGTGTTTAAGGGGGAGCATCCTCCTCGACTGGATCGAGGAAGAAGAGGATGGCTCAGCCCCACGGCTTGAAAAAGAAGAAGCGTAGAATCACCTTCATCACCACCACAGTCACCATCACAGCCACCACCATAGCCACCACCACAGCCACCAACATAGCCACCACCATAGCCACCACCATCCCTACCACCATTCCCTCTCATACCACTACCACCCTTCCATCCACCACCACATCATTCACACCTACACCACCACCACCATCAGCTATACCACCTCCGATCTTCACCACAGTCACCACCACCACTAGCCATCCTGCAACACCATCTTCTTTCTCTCCATATCCATCAGGATCACCTCTGCCTCCTAGTGGGGTAGAGGAACAGCTCTCAGCACTTAATCGTATGGTGCTGAGACTGTTAGCTGCAGATGAAGAGAAGACCAATCAGATCAGACAGCTGGTAGACCTGACCACTGTCCAATCTCAATAGCTCTCTTATCAGGCTCAATTGATCGATGAGCAGGCGCATTGAATGTCTCAGCTCCAGGAGCAACACGCCAAAAGGATTGAGGAGCTGGAGGCTGCAAACAATCTCTGCAGTTAAAGCTCAAAGGGTCCAAAGAAGAGCCCTCAAAGATAGGAGAAGGTGATGAAGATAATGATGCTGATAATGATAGTAATGAAGATGAGGATGGTGATGATCATTATGGTCATACTGATGTCAGTGATGATGATGATGATGACTCCTCAGCTGCAGGTGCCACTTCAGCGAGCGAGAGGAGGACCAAACGTACTCAAGATCCGAGTGCCTCCTCATCCAACCCGGCAGCAGAAGAGCCGATGATACAAGACAAGAGTAATGATTAGTTGTTTTATTGTTATTTAAAATATTTTGTATTTGAATTATGTATGAAATTAACGAAATACTTGTTTATATGTAATGTAAATAGTTATGCTTTCGATTATTATGGTTATGTCTTGATTGTTAAGTAATGATAGATATATTGAATGTTTAAATCAAGCAGATGCAAATTATCAAAGGGATGAACACGATATTGCTCCCCTCCAACAAGTCAAGACTCAACTGACATTGATTCTTGATCTACAGGGTATTGTCAGGAGATCGGTAATGTATACTCCTGAAGAAGGAGAAATCATTCACAATCTCACTGACGAGCAGATAGCTGAAATGTTCCAGCTAAACGCTGAAGAGATTGTGAAAGATGCTCCAACTGTGCAAGAGGAGAGTGACGATAAGCTTCAGGATGTTAATGAGATCAAGATTGAAGATGTCACTGCATAACATTATCCAGAGTACACTGACAATGAGGGAAATGCCATTCCAAATCTGGGAGAAACTCTTGTCAGTGACACTTTTGAGACTCTGGATAAAATGAAGCAAGAGTCAGAAAAAGATAAAGAGAAGGCCCAAGCCTCAGACGCCAAAGTCAACATCAAAAAGGTTGAATGGGCAACGTGTTTTGAGAGATAAGAGCCAACGCAGCGCTAGAACGTCAACTGTCTACACCAAACTGTATCAGGTCAAGAAACATCAAAAGGTGGCAGGTAGATCATAGCATGGGCACATTTTGCAGACCTCAACGTTTACGCGGTTAAACATGAGAAGGGAATTGAGTACTTCATATTCCCACACGATCTAAAGACTCTTCCAGGTTTTGAGCTCAACCAGTTAGCAAAGTTGAAATTGCTATATTCTGACCCTCGTAAGATGTCAGGCTGGTTTGAAGCTGCTCTAAAGAGGGAGTACCACACCAGATGGGTCAACTTCAAACCTCAACAACCAACGAGGTACATCAGAAGATCTGAGGTTGATGCCATAACTGGCAAACCTAGAGTAGTGCTGAAGTGGAGTCCACCATGTATAATTTCAAAGATCCCACTACGTGAGATGCCACAGGACTTCACTCCACACTTCAAATGGTGGTACTAAGATTGGAGAACAGGAGAGGCCGTGATAGTCTTGAACAGGAATGGCACAATGGAAACCATAAGGGTGTTTGACCCGATGTGGCTCACCAACTTGTCAGCACAAGATGTTTATACTTTATACAAGCGGCCACTGTTCTATGATCCATAGGATATTGTACAAGCTTTACAGTTCCAGAAAGTGATAAGTCTCTGTTTTGCTTTTGAGATAAACACAAGAGTCACCAAAGAAGCTAAGTACAAGAAGTTTGAGGAAATCATGAAAGATGTTAGACAATAGATAGATCTAGGTCCAAGGGGGAGTTTGTTGATACATATATGTACCTAGATCCTGATCTGAATGTAATATGTCTTACACTTATGTAATAGTTGGGTACTTAATGAAATACAAATGTTTGGTTGTGTTTATAATGTTTAATATTTCATTAATGAGTTGTTTATCGCACATTGACTTAGTTATATAGGTTTGGGATTGTTTAAATTGATATGAATAATGTTATAATAATGAATACATTCAAACTTTGTGAATTGAAGTTCTCATGCGTCCGACTGGACCATGCACCCCAACAATGGTCATGCGTCCAAATGGCCATGCGATGAGTGTCCATGCGACTAAGTGTCCATGCGACTGAGTGTCCATGCGCTTAAATAGTCAATACGCCTGAACAACTTCATGCGACTGACTCAGTCGCACGACTGAACACTAAGTCGTGCGAATGGATCAACCGCATAACTCAATCGCACGACTGAACCATGTAAATGGTCTAGTCGCACGATTAAGAAACCTTAACCTATAAATACCACCTAATTCGTGGAAAAATATAAACATTCAATCCACTTTGACTCCAGACGTACTCTAGCCGTCCAGAAGCCTCTGAGTTCATACTCCAAGTTCATAGAACGCTGTAGATTGATTCCTAATCGATTTCTTGACGTTAGATTCATTACGTTATTGTTTCTACATGCGTTTTCACTGATTGGATCGCTAATCAAATAGGATTTCACACTGTTTGGTTTGGTTTAACACGTTAATCAGCTGGTGTTTCATTCAAATAGCAGATCCTAACAATAACCCTTGTTTTACATGTTTTTAACTGCTTTTAGGGTTGGAAATGCATGAATATATGTTTTTATAAAACCGGGTTTCATACTCGTATGTATGAATGTGTGTATGTTGCGGGTATGGTTTGATTGTGGACTATGTTCATGTTTGATGATGTTATGGTTGTGTTCCTGAAGCTTAGAATGTAAGATTTAAGCTTAGAACATGATAGATGAGGTTTGGGGACTGAATCTGATGTTAAGAGTGACCTGGGCTGCTCATGCGCCCAAACGGTAGTTCATACGCCTAAGTTTAGAAAAACTGCTTAAGTGTTGACAAATGCGGATGAGCATTGACAAATGCGGCTGAGCATTGACAAATGCGGATGAGCATTGACAAATGCGGATAATAAATTCAATGCGGATGAGTAAGTCAATGTGGATGAAAAAGTCAATGCGGGTGAGAAAGACAATGCAGATGAGTAAGGAAATGTGGATGAGAAAGTCAATGCGGATGAGTAAGTTCATGCGACTGAACAAATGTGGATGAACAAAGTTAATGCGAATGAACAAATGTGGATGAGTAAGTTCATGCTACTGAACAAATGTGGATGAACAAAGTTAATATGGATGAACAAAGTTAATATGGATGAACAAAGTTAATACAAATGAACAAATGCGGATGAGTAAGTTCATGCGACTGAATAAATGTGGATGAACAAAGTTAATGCGGATGAACAAAAGCAGATGAGTAAGTTCACGTGAATGAACAAATACGGATGAACAAAGTTAATGTGGATGAACAAATGCTGATGAGTAAGTTCATGCAACTAAACAAATGCGGATGAACAAAGTTAATGTGGATGAACAAATGCGGATGAAGAAGAAATGCGGATTCGGATGAAGTAAACAAATGTGGATAAACAAAAAGAAATGCGGATGAACATAAAGGAAATGTGGATGAACACTTAGAATATTTTCTGACTTTTTGGGGAAAAAAGGAAATGTAGGCTTTGACTTGGGTGTTTCCTGGGGGTTCATGTAAGCTGACTTGAGGTCATAGATGATGTGATGGGCATCGTATGATGATGTTATGATATATAATTGATGCTTATGCATGATGGTATGTATGATGTATGTTATGCATGTATGATGGTGCCTTGTATGGTGATGTTGTATGTTTATGTGTTGGACCAAAAGAACCAATGAGCCAAGATCAGAAAACCTCTAAGTCCCACATGATATCACAACAACTGCTGAAGGCTTCATCAGCAGTTCGACAAGTGCTGAAGACTTCAACAGCTGAAGATCAAGTACTGAAGACTTCAACAGCTGAAGATTAAAGTGCTGAAGCTCAACAGCTGAAGAACACAAGTGTTGAAGCTGAACAGCTGAAGAACATAAGTGCTGAAGCTGAACAGCTGAAGAACACAAGTGCTGAAGCTGAAGACCAAAGTACTGAAGTACAACAGCTGAAGAGTCTACAAGTGCTGAAGATCAACAACTGGTGTACAAAGTCTGAAGACAAAGACTGAAGACATCAGCTGATGATATCTACTGAAGTCATCAGCTGATGAAACGTCTGAAGTTCAAGTCTGAAGACCAAGTACTGAAGTTTCAGTAGTTTGTCACAACAGCTGAAGAGTACTTCTTCAGTAGTTGTGATATCAGTAGTTTTATGTTTTACTTTCAGTAGTTTTGTAAACGACTGAAGAGCTTGTTCTTCAGTCGTTGTAGTGTCAGTAGTTGTATGTTTTTCAGTAGTTGTAGTAACTGATAACACTTAGTATTTTGTAAGAAGATGTCAGCTGTTTTGACATCTTCAATAGTTGTGTTTCAGTTGGAATAATTCTGTTAGATGTCACTATCAAGTGACATCAGCAGACGTCACATCTCTTATATAAGAGGTGTCGACCTAATTGTAAATGTGACATTCCGTTACCACGAAAGCGAATTTTGAATGAAATATATCTGCAGAATTCTTTTATCTATAACCGTTATTGTTCTTCATTGAATATCTTTTTTCTTGTGAATTGGCTAATTCATTGTTGAATTCCGCTGCTATACTCTCTAATCAATCGAACGTAGATCACTGATCCTAACAAGTGGTATCAGAGCTGGTTAATCATTGATTGATCTAACAATTGATTATTGAAACTGCTAATTGATATCTATGTTTGATTGAATTAGCATATTCGCAAGAACTGGTTATAGATTATTGAATTCCTGACGCTTTCGTTCATTTATTCTGAGATCTCTCTTGGTTCAATTGGTTGTTGTGTTTTGTTCTAAATCTGTTTTAGCTTAATTGAATTTGATTGAATCTGAGATGACTACTCCTTCTAATGATCCTCACAATACTGGTTCCTCAACCAAGCCCCCGATGCTGGTTAGGACCGAGTATAACATATGGCAACGAAGAATGCTTCATCACCTGTCTGTTAACAGTTCAGGTTGTTGGACATCTGTGGTACATGGACCACATAAGCCTATGGTGAACAATCGGAAACCAATCAAATGTCGAAGAAGAAGGAACAATACTCTGATGAAGATCGGAAACTATTGAGATTGATGCTAAAGCCCATGGAATTCTGGCATGGCACTGCCTAATGAAATCTATTCAGGCTTATGCATCATGAAACTGCTCATGATCTCTGGATGCCCTGAAAGAACATTCGATGGCACAGATGAGGTCTTAGCAAACAATAGAGAAATCCTTGCCCAACAATATGAGACATTCTCTCATAGAAAGGGTGAGACACTGACTCAACAGTTTGAGCGTTTTTCCTGCTTGATCTCTGAGCTGAAAATGGTGAAACAGGAATACACCAATAGCTAGATGAACAACAGGTTCCTCAGATCACTGCTTGAGAGATGGGACACATACACTATTGTCCTACGTTCCAATGCAAATCTGGATAGCCTATCTCTCACCCAACTTCATGGGAAACTGCTTACATTCGAAAGAGAGATAGAGAAGAAGAGGAAACTGTCCTCATCAGGAAAGCTCATGATGACTTTGTACCAGGGAATACTGCCTTGGTTGGTCATGAGTCAGAATATGCTGCATCTGAAAGCAATTATGATGAGATATTTATTTCTCTTCAAATAGTTCTGATCATGCATTCGTTGGTATTGAGAGTCATTCTGGCAGTAATAGTGACAATCTATGCTTCATCATGATGATTTGAAAGGAATAGCTGATGATGATCTAGAAGAGATGGATATTCTGAGCCAAATGGCATTGATTAATATCAGATCTCAGAAGTTCTATAAGAGAACTGGCAGGAATTTCCTGGACTCTCTGGCAAAACCAATGTTGGTTTTGACAAGAGTAAGTTGAGGTGTCACAAATGCCAAAGGCTGGGACACTTTGCAAGAGAGTGTAGATCAACTGGATCTAACTCTTCTGCACCCGTTGTGACTTTTCCTAGTACTAGTCCACAAAACAGAGGGCCATCCTGCTGGTTCTGGTCATCATTCACATCCTAGGTCTCATGCATACTTTGTTCCACAGGGTCAAATGTCATATCTTATCCTGCTATTATATGCCTCAACGCAATCCTGTTCAAGCTCTAATTGCACAACAACCACAAGCATTGCCTGAACCACAACCTTCCCAATCTCATCAACAACTAAACCTCAACAACACAGCTTCTTCACCCCAAGAGTTGTTGACTGGAGCAGTTTACCAAATGATTGTCTGGTCATGAAAACTGTTCACTGGTGCTGGTCAACATGGTGGTGACAGTCCCTTTGGAAATCTAGCTCTATGGCTTTGGATTCTGCTGATACTCATCCACTAATGCCTCTACACCAAAGGTATCAAAGGTATCCTCTGAGGCAAAAGCCAAACTATGTTCTGGATCATGCATAGCCGCATTTGCATCTATAGAGAAGCAAATGTAGCTTTAATCAACAAGAACGTTGAGCTAGAACAAATAATTTCCAAAAGCAAAGTGAATTTGAGTTTGTGCTTAATGATAAGAATGATGAGATTTACAAACTTAAATGTCAAATAAACTAATGATAAGGCTAGGGAAGAGATACTTCTAGAGAAGTATAAAGATCTCAAAGAAACCCTTGCAGTCACCCAAGTAGAGTGTGATCGATGGGTACAATCATGCAAAGGTTTTGAAATGCTTCTTAGTAAGCAATCTGCTTCAATGTGAAGTTTGGCATGGTTACAATCACACTGCTCCACCTACAGATTTTACTCCCAGAGCAGAGGTAGAATCTGATGGTGAGAGTAATAACCAATCCATTTCCTCATGTGATCTACTTTCTGATTCAGCACTATCAGAAGTAGAAGTCAGCACTAAGCCCTCTCAGAACCTATCAGCTGATGTTGATGGTTCCACTGCTGACACTCACATGATCAATGAGTTGATCAACTCAGGAGTTAATTCTAAAAGTCCTAAAGGACTAGAGAGCAAGATTTAACACCTGAAGTTCAAACTCCAACTACTGCCAGTACTGAAAAGAAGAAAACTGTCAGTAGAAAGAGTTTGAAGACTACTAAAGAGGAAGTCAAGAAAGCAAACAATGCTTCCAAAGCACTGAAGAGCAAGTCTTCAGTTGTTTCATCCTCTTTAGTTGATGATCAACATAAGATGAAGAAAAAACCATGTGAAGTATGTGGTTTGTTCAATCATCTCTTATAGATGATTGCTGGTACAAAAGAGGATCCAAACTCAAACATAAAGAGGAAATTAAAGACAAAATGGTTAAAATGAAAACTGAGTTTGAGACCACATTTGTATCAGCAACATCAAATCCTGTAACCCTTAAGTCCACAAAGAAATCCAAAAAGGAAGGGGTTAAACAGGTAACAGCTGAGATTGCTCAGAAGAAGAAGGTGCAACATAGGAACTTATCAAACTCCACTGGCAATGTGTCTGATGAGCTGAAAGCTTTATCAAAAAATCAGACACAGCTGGTTATGATGGTTCAACATCTATTGGGAAGAGTTAACCAATTAGATGCTCCTATGTTGAAACCACAGAAAAGAGGTCCAAGCCAAAGGATTCCTCTTCTTCACCATCTTCTTCCTCTCAGGCTGTTGTTTCCAATAAACCTGTTAGTTTACCATCTGTTGATGAGACCAGGCCTAAAAACCAAAAAGGTTTGGGTCTCCAAAACTAACTGATTGTTTATTATTGCAGGGTTCTTCAACATGCCAAAGTAGCATCTGGTATGTAGACAGTGGGGGATCTATGCACATGACTGGGAACAGCTCTCTTCTTCATGACTACTCTCAAGGAAAGAAGGGGTTTTTTTCTTTGGCAATGATGCTAGGGGTTACATCATTGGCAACGGCTTTGTCTCCAATGGAGAAATAAAGTTTGATGATGTTAATCATATGGAAAATCTCAAGTACAATCTCTTGAGTGTCAGTCAAATATGTGATAAAGGCCATGTTGCTCTTTTCACCAGTCAGAACTGTAGATTCTGTCATCCAAGTTCTGCATTGATTGATAAGGTGTTGGATGATCACACTCTCCTGAGAGCCAACAGGACAGGAAGAGTGTATGCCTTAGATCATTCCAAGAAAATAGATCTCAGAGGCAATCCTTGCCTACTTTCCAAAGCCTCTTCTCAAGAATCTAAACTGTGGCACAGAAGGCTGGGTCATGTTAATTTCAAAACATGAATCAGCTAATCCACAATAGTTTAGTTAGAGGCTTACCAATAAAGGAGTTCCACTGTGATGAAACCTGCACTGCTTGTTTAAAAGGAAACAAACACACAAAGTCTCATTCCCTCCTATTGAAGAGCCTAAGTCCACTGCCTGCTTGCAATTACTGCATATGGATCTATTTGGTCCTGTGAGAGTAATGAGCATGGCAAAGAAGAAATACTGTCTGGTAATTGTGGATGATTACTCCAGATTTGTATGGACTTTCTTTCTACATTCAAAGGATGAGGTTGCTCAGAAGATTATTCACTTTGTGTTGTATGTTGAGAAGCAGTATTCCCTTCCAGTCAAGTGTATTAGGAGTGACAATGGAACTGAATTCAGAAACCATACACTTGATGACTTCTATCTTTCAAAGGGAATCAAAGGCAGTTTAGCATACCAAGGACTCCAGAACAAAATGGAGTAGTGGAGAGAAAGAACAGGACCCTAATTGAAGCTGCAAGGTCCATGCTGGCTGACTCTGGTTTGCCATGACCTTTTGACCTTTGGGAAGCTGTGTTAACACAGCTTGCTGTGTGTAGGATAGAGTCTTAGTAAATCAGAGGTTGATGAAGACTCCATATGAAGTTCTCCATCACTTGGCTCCTCTAATTTCATTTTTCAAAGCATTTGGGGGTCCCTGTTTTATTCTCAACACAAAAGATCAACTCCAAAAATTTGATCCTAAGGTGGATGCAGGGTATTTTATTGGTTATTCATCTACTTGCAAGGCATACAGAGTCTTCAACTGCAGAACAAAGATAGTTGAAGAGACTTTGCATGTGAAGTTTAATGAATCTCCTATGGACAAGATTCCACAAAACCCTGTGGAGTTGTTGATTTGGACATACTGCAATATGTTCCTTATCAACCTCCAGCTGTTGCAGATCATGGATATAAATTATCTTCTGCAGCATGTCTTCCACCTGGTGGTATTGATGATATGATGATGATAATATCAATACTCACCTATTCAAGTTTAGTGACCAACTGCCTGTGTCTGCTAAATTGATGTTTTGTGTAGCTTCAGCAGTTCCATCCACAACAAATGCTGATGAGATCTCTGATTCCTCTACATCTTTTGAGTTACCATCTAATTCTTGGTTTCAAGAGTCTGCATCAACATGCTGCTGCTGAAGGTCCTACAAACACTTGCACAGATCTCATTGTTTATCAAGAACTGAAGAATCACCCAATGTCTCAGATTATTGGTGATATCAATGCTAGTGTTTCAACAAGAAGTCAATTGTCTAACTTCTGCTTCTATGCTCTCTTCATCAGTCAGCTAGAGCCAAAGAACTACCATGTTGCTTTGAGAGACAATAGATGGGTTGAAGCCATTCAGCTTGAGCTACTTCAGTTCAAGAAACAGCAAGTGTGGGAACTGGTTCCTCTTCCCCCAGGTAAGTGTGCAATAGGCACTAAATGGGTGTTTAGGAATAAAACTGATGAAAATGGACTTATTGTTAAGAACAAGGCTAGACTGGTTGTACAGGGGTTTTCACAAGAAGAAGGTATTGACTATGATGAAACCTTTGCCCCTATAGCCAGACTAGAGGCAATCAGATTGTTTTTAGCCTATGTTGCATTCCACAATCTTAAAGTTTTTCAAATGGATGTCAAAAGTGCCTTTTTATATGGTAAAATAAAGGAAGAAAGTTTATGTGTGTCAACCACCAGTTTTGAGGATAATAAACATCCTGAATGGGTGTATAAATAAACTTGATAAGCTCTTTATGGGTTGAAACAAGCTCCTAGAGCCTGGTATGAGACACTTTCCACTTTCTTCTTAAGAATAATTTCACTAGAGGCTCCATTGATAAAACTTTGTTTCTTAAGAAGGTGGATCAGCATAAGCTACTTGTTTAGATTTATGTTGATGATATCATTTTTGCATCCTCTGATCCCCAGTTGTGTGATGATTTTACAACATTAATGAAAAAGAGGTTTGAAATGAGTGCAATGGGAGAATTACAGTTCTTTCTAGGCTTGCAAATTAAACAAAAGGCTGATGGAACCTTTATTCATCAGTCAAAATATACAAAAGATCTTTTGAATAAGTTGATTTACAAAACTGTAAGCCCTGTTCTACTCCCATGTGCAACACCACACAACTGATGCAGATAAGGATAAGGTAAAGCTGTTGATGAAACACCTTACAGATGTATGATTGGGTCCTTGATGTATTTACAGCTTCTAGACCAGATATTATGTTTGCTACATGTGTTTGTGCTAGATTTCAGGCTGCTCCTAAAGAGTCTCATTTGATTGCAGTCAAGAGAATCTTTAGATATTTGCAAGGTACACAATCTCTGGGTTTATGGTATTCCACTGGACACTCTTGCAAATTAGTTGCTTTTTCAGATAGTGACTATGCAGGGTGCAAGTTAACTAGAAAGTCAACTTCTGGTGGTTGTCAATTCCTAGGCAACTGTTTGATTTCTTGGCAGAGTAAGAAACAACATCTGTTGCTACATCAACTGCTGAAGCCGAGTACATTGCTACTGCAAGTTGCACTTCTCAGGTACTCTGGCTTCAGAACCAACTTCTGGATTATGGCATTACAGAGACTAAGACTCCATTATTAATGGATAGTGCTTCAGCTCTGTGTATTGTCAAAAATCCAGTCTAGCACTCTAGGACCAAACATATAGAGATCAGACATCACTTTATTCGGGATTGTTTTGAAAAAGGTCTGATTGATCCTAAGTTTGTGCCTAGTGCTGATGAGCTTGCAGATATTTTTACTAAGCCTTTGGATAGTTCTACTTTCCAAAACCTTGTGTTAAGGCTTGGTATGCTGCAGCTAGAATAAGTGACAACTACTGATGATTTCAGTAATAATTACTGGTGATCATTGGTAACCATGTCACATATATGTACTGATGAGTCCTTTCACCTTCAGTAGTTTTTATAACTACTGACGGCTAAATGCCTCACAAGTACTGAAGTACTTTATCTGTTCTAAACTACTGATGTAGTTACAACTACTGATGTAGTTACAACTACTGAATCAGTACAAACAGATAAGTACTGAGTCCTATGAAACACCTGAAAAGCAGATGCAAAGTCTGATGAGTAAGTGTTGAGGACAGTATGAAACAGCTGAAAGGCTATGAATTGACGAAAACTATGAAGAGAACTTTCTCTTCAGTTGTTTCTACAACTGTTGTTTCATTCTAAACAACTGAAGCAAAACCATGTCTTCAGTAGTTTTATAACTACTGATGACTAACACCAAGTCTTCAGCTGTTTACAACAACTGATGACAAAACCACTGTCTTTAGTAGTTTCACAACTACTGATGACAAACACCAAGTCCTCAGTTGTTTCATCATCTGAAGTCAAAACCATGGTCTTCAGTAGTTTTCTAACTGCTGATGCCTAAAACCACGACTTCATCTGTTTCAACATCTGAAAGGGTAATACCATGTCAACAGTCGGTTAAAACTACTGATGACTAACACCAAACCCTTTAGTCCTTTTCTCACCCCTACCCTATAAATACCTGTCCTCTTCTCGAATGTTTTATTAGCCGTTATTTTTGAACATCTCTCTCTCAAACATGGCGACCATGAGTTGAAACCACGACATAACTGCGTTGCTTACCTTACAAAGTCGGCTTTCTGGAACAAATATGATAATGCCATTGACTTAATGGTGGATTCCCCATATCGCACAGCCTTTCTCTTGAATCCGACCATCTACCCTGAATCCCTCAGTCAATTCTGGTCAAATGCTTTTGTTCATACTGATGAGTCTACCGCCGGCCAGATCTCTGTTCGGTCCCTTGTCAACCAGAAACCAGTGGTCGTTATAGCCGACATCATTCGTCAGGCATTACACTTACACGACTCCACCGCTGTGACTGAATACCCAAAGGGCATAACAGATATGTCATTTATCAATCATGGGTATGAAGGTGATCTTCGGGCTACAACCGTTCTAAGAAACATTTCCATGACGCTGAGAAAGTTATTTTTCACATGGTAAATGTCTGCTTAGCCTCCAAGACATCTTCTTGGGATCAAATGTCATCCCAATGGCAACAGGTATTGTATTCTATTCTAGAACACCAACCGCTAAATTTTTCTGAAATCGTGTTTCTAGAAATAAAGAACTTGGCTCAGAAACCTGTGGCAAACCGATGGCCATTATATCCCAGGTTTCTGATGGCCATTATTTTAGATGAATTAAAATCTGATGGCCTTGTTGGCCTTGGAGTCCCTGCACCAGCTGTTTTGGCTGAGGTATACTCCAGGCACAACTCAGACCTTACACTCAAAGAAGCTGCCCGAATGCTAAAGCCCAAGCACAGGGAACCCATAGCTTCCTCCACCAGAACCAAAGTCCCCACTAAACCAAAACCAAAACACCCCAAAACAGCTATTCAGGGAGATGAGTCCCCTGAAGATGCTCCTGTACCACCAACGCAGGATATACTTGCTGGCTTAAACCCCCCAGCAGTATCAGAGACTCTACCAGCCATAGCCACTCAGGATTCCTCTCAAAAGGAGCCTGCAGCCACCACACAAGGGGTACCCACACATCTGGGATCTTCCTCACTTGAGGAGATTGCCATTGAAGAGCACCATCCTCCCCAGGTGCACACTGCTTCTACCCCATCTCCCCATGCAACCGCCCCCCAAAGTCCAACCATAATTATTGCAAACGTGCTGACTCAGTTGCATGCCTCTCCTCCTCCCCAACAACCACCAACAAAGGGGAGAACCACAGATATTGAGGAAGAGGATCATCATGCTTCTGACAACCCACAGCACCGGGGTTTACAAGTTCTATCTCCTAGTGTGGATAGGGAGATTAGACATCTAGTGAGGCTGCCACCTCTTCTGCATCAGCACATGATCAGAATGAGGCTGGTAACATTGCTAAGACCTCACTAGAGGCAACAGCTGATGAAGGACATAGTCCTGAGGCTGGAAGTCCCCAGTTCCAAGAAAAAGGGGCACATGCTAAAACTGGTCTACACCCAGTGCATGTACATCCTGCTACAAGCAAGCAGAGGTCAGGTGATTCAGCTTGCTGATGATGACCTGGGCTTTTTCTATGACGTTCTAGCCCACAACACCATCCTGGAGGCTGAGGTAAGCAGACTACAAGAACTGCTTGCCAAGAAGTCTCAGGATGTAAGTCCATCTGCCCCCACCAACCCACAGATGGCACCTTCATTTGAAGGTCCCCCAAACACTTTACCCTCTCACTCCACTGAGCCTCCAACCTCTGCTTTTGGCACTATCTCTCCGGGACAGAACCCCCCTGAGCAGATGGTTGCTGTATTCCAACAATCCCTACCTCTCATCACTCCCATCATCAATGACATTGTTTATAAAGCCATTGATGAGAGGATCTCCTCAAGTCTACAACCACTCATTGATGATGTTGTGCACAAGAAACTTTCTGCGGTACAAACCCCTGCCACCAATGCATCCAAAAAGGGGGAGAGTACTGCAGTGAAAGAAAAGAAAAGAAAAAGAACTGAGGATGAGAAGGCACAAGAGAAAACCAAGGAGTTGGAAAAGGAAAAGGAACAACAACTGATCACTTACAAAAGAAAGAAAAGTGCTGGTGATCAACGAATGCTGAAGAAAAATCCTTGGAAGAGCTGGTAAAAGATGCAGATGAAACACACAGCCGATCCATGGACAAAATCATTGAGCAACTCTTCAAGCAAGGCTTTGGACACAGCCACACTAGACAGTGAGATCAGGAGGTTGGAAGTAGAGGAAATTCAAAACAGATGGGCTGGGTACGATGTGCTGGAGAAAGAGAGATTGGAGATCATGATTCGATTCATAGCCAAATACTTAGGAAGATCACTGATGGAGATTCGTTCATGGACCAGAGACAGTATTCTGGCTATAGCCACCAGAATCTGTTTGTCTGAGCAATTTCATATGGGGATAATCATTGAAGCACTTGATGAGGCTGGGGCTGGAAAAAGGTTTGAAATGGCAAGACTCACAAAAGCCAAACTCACAACCAAAATGCTTGAACAACCTTCCCAATCACCCACTCAAAAACAGCCTACCCCTCAAATCTCCAAACCAATATCAAAACCCAAATCCAAACATCCTCAACCTTCAAAACCAATTCCTTTACCACAAAAACCAACCCAACCATCATCTAGTGATGCACCTAGAAGGAGGAGAAGGGTGCTGAGGATAGAAGAAGATGAAGAAGAAGAGGATGAAGATGATAGTCTGCCACTCTCTGCTGTTCTAAAGCTACCAGAACCCAGGAGTCAACTCATGATCACACCTGACTCACAAAGGGAAACGGTCAGAGTCAAAATAGAAGATGAAGAACAGCAGAAGCAGCACGATGAGCAACTACTGAAGATGGTTGACAAGGAATTTCCTCAGTCATCATCTATACAAGCCATGAAAGGGCATGCTTAGAGGCTGTACACTCTCAGACACACATTTCAGTATCATAAGGAGAGAGTGAGAGTATGGCCAGACCCCAAGGTGAGTTCTAGAATCCACAAAAGATCCATTCCACACAGATACAATGGCAAGGTTAGAAAAACAATAGACTCTACAATCATGTTGGCCATTGTAGTCTCACCATGGGAAATAATCGATGAATTCAAGAAGGCTCATCAATCAAAAATGACCCCTCAAGCCTTACTGAAAACAAGATGATCAAAAGGGGTTATTATATAAGAAGCTTGAAGACATTAAGAAGAATGAGCTCCAGTTACTCCTTGAGGGCACTCATCCTGATGAATTTGTCTATAGGGAGGTAACTACTGTGGAGTTGAAAAATGGCAGGACTGTAAAGTACTTATCTGAGTACTATGGTCCAGAGTTCTTCTTTGAAAGAGGAGTAGAAGAACTCTCCAAGGAGGAACAGGTTGTTCTCCTTGAGGCCTATGTTCGAGAGTCGTACAGACTCATAATGGGGAAGTAGATCTCATGAATGGGATAACAACTCTGTGTCCAGTTCCCCAAAACAGAGTTCCCATTCATACCTTGCCAAACAAATCTCTGAGATTTCTTCCCAGGCCAGTGCTTATATGGGTCATCTTCTCAACTGATCAAGAAGAAAAAGACCAACCATTCTGCCAACAATAAGTGGGAAATAAATCAATTAGAGGTTTTGGCTACATTGGTTCAGGGGGAGTTGTTGGACCAAAAGAACCAATGAGCCAAGATCAGAAAACCTCTAAGTCCCACATGATATCACAACAACTGCTGAAGGCTTCATCAGCAGTTCGACAAGTGCTGAAGACTTCAACAGCTGAAGATCAAGTACTGAAGACTTCAACAGCTGAAGACTAAAGTGCTGAAGCTCAACACTGAAGAACACAAGTGCTGAAGCTGAACAGCTGAAGAACATAAGTGCTGAAGCTGAACAGCTGAAGAACACAAGTGCTGAAGCTGAAGACCAAAGTACTGAAGTACAACAGCTAAAGAGTCTACAAGTGCTGAAGATCAACAACTGGTGTACAAAGTCTGAAGACAAAGACTGAAGACATCAGCTGATGATATCTACTGAAGTCATCAGCTGATGAAACGTCTGAAGTTCAAGTCTGAAGACCAAGTACTGAAGTTTCAGTAGTTTGTCACAACAGCTGAAGAGTACTTCTTCAGTAGTTGTGATATCAGTAGTTATGTTTTTACTTTCAGTAGTTTTGTAAACGACGAAGAGCTTGTTCTTCAGTCGTTGTAGTGTCCGTAGTTTTATGTTTTTCAGTAGTTGTAGTAACTGATAACACTTAGTATTTTTGTAAGAAGATGTCAGATGTTTTGACATCTTCAGTAGTTGTGTTTCAGTTGGAATAATTCTGTTAGATGTCACTATCAAGTGACATCAGCAGACGTCACATCTCTTATGTAAGAGGTGTAGACCTAATTGTAAGTGTGACATTCCGTTACCACGAAAGCGAATTTTGAATGAAATATATCTGCAGAATTCTTTCTATCTATAACCGTTATTGTTCTTCATTGAATATCTTTTCTTCTTGTGAATTGGCTAATTCATTGTTGAATTCTGCTGCTATACTCTCTAATCAATCGAACGTAGATCACTGATCCTAACATTATGTTTATGTTCCTGTTATGTATGATTATTTTCCTATAGCTTTACGTTGAATGTTAATGAATGAAATGAAAGTATTATGTAACGTAAATTGGAGATAATGAAAAGAGGAACGTAATGAATGAATGCATGCATTAATGATTAATTAAAGAAAGGCTTGCAAGCAATGTATGAAGGTTCAAACCCAATGAAGGTTGTTAGCTCAACCGTGTGCGGGTTAGCTACCCCAGAAGGATGCACACTGGGGCTTAATCAGTGTGATTAAGCATATGTATGGAGGTTCACACCCAATGAGGGGTGTCAGCTCAACTTTGTGTGGGTTAAAACCCCATGATGATGCACACAAGGGTCCAATCCTTGTGATTGACCATATGTATGGGACCCTTGCCGCTTACCCTAGGTACTGGAGTCAGCTTCATGCATAATGTTCAGGGTCTATAAAAGACCTCCGACCCAGTACCAGCTTTATGCATGACGGTGGGGTGAAGCACATGGCTTGGTCCGAATGAAAGTAAAGATGTAATGACGAATGTACGGAATGAACAAATGAATGATGAAGATAATAATGATATTTTCTATTTGTACGTATGATGTGTGACCACTTACAAAACTAAAGAACAGTTTTAATAAAAGTAAAGTATGTTTTATTTTAAAACTATAACTCACTCAGCAACACGGACTTTTTAAGTATTTTCAAGTTGGTAGATGAGCATTGCTGAGGATGGCGTGGGGCAGCTACTTGGCATTTTGAATGGCATTCTTTTGTTTAATGTTTTTGCAGTGTAATGCCAACAAATGAAATTGTGTAATGAAGGTTGTATTATTTTGCAAAAGCATTTTTAATGAAAATGTTGTTTTTAATATTTCCGCTGCAACGTTTGTTTCAAGTTAATGTAATTATCTGTTTTATGAGCGATGATTGGCCAGCTGTAAGCGTCCTGGGAACGGGGCCTTACAAAGATAGAGGACTCAGAGAAAACCATTTTAGTTATTAAAAATGAACATACCAATTACAGGACTCACATCAAAGATCCCATAACCAAGTTCACTAAATGCCAAGCTGAGCTTGTGATCAGCCAAGCCAAGGCATAAAAATATGTTCTTAAAGAAAAGACCTTCAAGAACATTATATCCTCATCCTTGCATGTAAAAGTTTGTTATCAGAATAAGTAGGGACTCAGATCTAGTGAGATAGCTCCTCCGTACACAATCTTGTATGTAAGATCTCCTAGGTGTGGAACTTGCGAAGATGAGCTTCCTCTCATAGACCTTTTGACTGAAAAGGATGAAAAAGTTATAGTGGAGAATGCCTCTAAGAAGAGTGAAGAAGAGGATTCTAAGAAGGGTCACTATTCTTCTAAGGAGAGTAAGAAGCTTGTGATGACCAAGTCTATGAGAAATACCTTGATCAGAAAGAGCAAGAGAAAAGCAAAGAAAGCTCAGGAGATCAAGGTCACTTTTGACTCTAAACAGAAACAAGTCTTTTTCTCTGCAGGATTTGAAGTGATTAAGACTGAATACATCAACTTGAACTCTAGTACCAAGATTTCTGGTTCATGTTCAAATCATCCCAGCATCAAGAAGAAGGTTGATCAGTTGTGTACCACTACTACACAGCCTGAACCATCCAGCTTCAAGTGCAGTTCTCACCCTAAAAGAACTGTCTTAGCATCTGCAAAGATGAAGGTGGAGAAGGAAAGTGATCAAGTTCAGCCTTGTTCTCAAAAGAAGGCTCTTAGGAAGAAGAAAGTGAAATGTGTTATGTGTGAGAGTACTTCTCATCTTGCTAAGGATTGTTTCTACAATCCAAGAAGTACTCTCCATATGACCAAAGAAGAGACTTCCAAGAGTTCCACGAAGAAAATAGCTTTGGAAGGAAAATATGTTTCCTTCTGAAGCTCCAAAATGAAGATGAAGGCAAGTAGAAAATTGCCTTCGAATAAAATTTGGTCTTGAAAGAAGGGAATACTTCCGAAGCACTGAAGCCTGCTGCAGTGATAGCAAGATCTTCTGAAGGACTAGTCATCAAACTTCCAAAGTCAGAAATACTTCCGAAGTATTGAAGGTCAAGTCTAAAGGTTCAAAGGTGGTGTGGAAGTTCAAGAAAGACCAAGTGACTGACAGTTTTCCATCAACAACAGCAAAGGATCCTCAAAATATGACTATAGAATCAATTACTATTTCATTACCTTCAACTTCTTCTGATAACCCAAGACAAGCAAGGCTTGGGTTTCCAAATATAACTAACCATCTCTTTTGTGCAGGAACAAATCAAGACAAAGAAGAATGTCTAGATCATTGACAGTCGTTGTTCCAGGCACATGACAGGCAATGGGTCACTACTCAAAAACTTTAAAAGAATTGATGGAGGGCCAGTTGCTTTTGGAGGAGATAAGGGTGGTTACATAGTTAGAAGGGGCAAGATCACAAATAGGGTTGGCATAATAGGTCAGACACGATATGATAAGACATAACATGATAAGACATGATGATCTGTCATGCTGGATATGAATACGACACAAAAACTTATCATGTCATTTTTTTAGAACACGAACACGAACCTGTTAAGAAACAGGTTACACGAAATAACCTGTTTAGAAACCTGTTTTGGAACACTTGTAATATCACACATTTAAACACCTTATGGATGGTGGTCGTGATGGTGGCTTGTGGCTACTGCTCCTGAACTCTTGATGGTGATTGGTGGTCGCGATGGACGATGGTGGTTGCAACGGTGGCTGGTGTTCGCGACGGTGGTAGGTGGTTGGGTAGTGAAGGTTGACCGAGAATGGCTTCTAGGGTTGGACTTGGGTAGCGGTTATGGCATATGGGACTTGGGAGTGTGGGTAATGTTTTAGGAGTTTAAGGTTTTGTTTTGTTAAATAATATATATATATACATATATATATACATATCTATATACATATATATACATATATATATATACATATATATATATATATTATATATATATATATATGTATATACATATATATATACATATCTATATACATGTATATATATATGTATATATATAAATTTATAAATATATATATATACATATATATAGGGGGTGAGTCCAATGAAAACCAATTTATAAATAAAAACTTAGAAACTACATCTTAACTATTGATTAATGTTGATCAAGGGTTGTCAATTAGTATGACATTATTGTATTTTTTGTGAATTAAATATGACATTAATTAGTAAACAAGCGCATAATAGGCAAAACAATATAATATTTATAACCTCTCATCAGATTTCTAAAAATTCTCCAACCCTCTTTCTATCTCCAAATCTCATAATAATTTCCTAATCTTGTGTTTTAGTAAATCGTAGAAAATGAGTCATTTTTTAATAAAAATCACAACTACAAATAAAAATCACAAACTGTAGGTAGGAAACATACATTAAGTTTTAGTTTTGTTTGTTGTAAATATCAATGATGGGTTGGGTGTTTAGTATCAGTATAAATTTGGCTTACGTATACGTATAATAATCACAACTACAAATAATTATGGTATATTTAGGATCACTAAAAATTTGATTTATGTATATCAATTACGGTATGTTGGTCACAACTACAAATAAAAATCATAATATTATAGGTAGGAAACATACATTAGGTTCCAATTTTGTTGGAGTAAATGTCGATTATGGGTTGGGTGTTTAGGATCAATACAAATTCAGCTTATGTATACATATATGTAAGGGTGCTAGTACATAAATGTAAGATTATTATTACGTATATATTATTGTTACCTTACATACTTACACTTGCCTACGTATGTAACTACACAGAGCCATTATAGTACGTATGCATATCTGGTAGCAAATGATGCAGATGTAAAACTGAAATGTATAAGTTACAAATATGTCTCTTCATTTGACTATAAGAAAAAAATAGACAAATTATAAATAATAATTTTTTTTATTTCTCTTCGTTTGCTCAAATTCATTTTCATCACGTTCATGTTTTGACGGTTCGGCTTCTGATCATGTATCTTTTGACTCATATATAAAAAAACAAGAAAGCCTTACTTTTTAAAAATTAAAATTTTAAAATCACTCACTCTCTTTCTCTATCCTCTCTCTCAAGATTATTTAATTCAAATTCAGAAACCTCATTATAATATTGTATTACGAATACGTAATTATTGTTCAAATAGTTTGTAGACGTGGTTACGATATGTAATTTGCTAAGTTGCATGTACGTAAAATAAAAGAAATACATGCATTACCTTAATACATATTTTTGACATATGTAACAAAGTAAAAGTAGTGTAGCATATATGTAAAAACAATGTTACGTATATATGACAACAATGTTATGTATATGTACTTCTTTAACATATACGAACTACAGTGTTCTCTTTATGATCGAATACCCCATTTCCATCTAGTTAACCCTTATTCTTATAGCTATTACAATAATATATATGTACCTGATGCAGTTGCATATTTATAACCTTGGTACATATATGTATCCTATATGGACACATAGATATTTCAACCTTGTATACATAGAAAATCAATAACATAGAGAGATGATTATAAATAAGTTGATTTGGTGTTTTTGAGAACTCTAAGCATATCATTTTGTTATTCAAATTTAGTTATTTTGTATTAGAAAATAATTTAATAATCAAACTATAAAGATAGAATAAAAATCATATACTCCTATGTATTTTTGAAAGAGTTCAAATAAAACTAACAGATAAGGATTTCAAATATAGAAGACAATTACCATAAATACTTAAGTGTAATTTTACTACAAAACCCTTTACAATAAATTAAAACTAATAAATTTAAAAAATTACGACTGGTTGATATTGGTTTTTATGGTTTTTAATTATAAAATTGGTTTTCATTTAATCCATTTCCTCTATATATATATATATATATATATATATATATATATATACATATATATATATATATATATATATATATATATATATAGGGGAGGGTTCAAATGAGAACCACCTTTTTTGTGAGAACTTTAAAAACCAATCTCAACCATTTATTTTTTATCACATGCAAATCACATGCCATTTCTCCCTTTTTTAAACGTTTGTAACTTTTTTTCACGATATTATTTTTTCAAAAAAAATTCACCATAAAATTCAGTATTTTTTATCTTTCCAACGCCTACCATATTGATATACTTTTTTAAAAAAATCGTATATACATTGTTTACATATGTGTAAATCTAGTTATAGACATATGTAGTACTGGATTTACACATGTGTAAATTCGATATTACACATATGTAAAACGAATTTCATTAAAAAAAACGAGAATCTTTTTTATTTTTTTTTTAATTTTTTTTTGAAAGAGGGAAAGTTGGGGAATATTTTTGTGTTTTTATTTTTTTTATTTTTATGTTATTTTTTGATTTATAAATTTTTTAAATATGTTTTTGTTAATTACAATTTTGCCATTAAGAACTAGTGGTTGAGATTGATTCCTAGAGTTCTCACAAAAAAAAACTAGTTCTCATTTGATCTCTCTCCTATATATATACACACACACATACATATATATACACATACATATATATATATATGTATAATTATTTAATTATTTAATTATAAACATGCCATTAACAGGTCTTAACAAGTTAACAGGTATCTAACCTGTTAAGACACGAACTTTATTATGTCTTAATGTGTTGATCTGTTTAAGACATAAAACCTATTAAGGTTAAACACCAAACCTGTTTATTTCGTGTCGTGTTAACAGGTCCGTGTCAGAAATTGCCAGCCCTAGTCATGAATGGTAAGCTCAGCATTGAGAAAGTAAACTTTGTCAAGGAGCTTGGATACAATCTTTTGAGTGTATCTTAATTTTGTGATCAGAGTCATAACATGCTCTTCACTGAGCATGAGTATATTGTTCTCAAGCCCTGGGTGGTCATTCCTCATGAGCATATTTTGCTTAGAGTCCCCAGGAAAGGGAACATGTACAAGATGGATTTGCAAGAAATATCTCCCTCAGGAGAAGTTTCATGCTTTCTGTCTAAAGCAAATAGTGATAAGTCTTTTCTCTGGCATAAAAGAATATACCGTGTAAAATTTAAGAACATGAATAAGTTAATTAAGAATGCTTTGGTAACTGGAATGCCAAAGAACAAGTTTACAAGTGATGATCATTGTGTTGCATGCTTGAAAGGAAAGCAACACAAGGTATCTCTCAAGCCAAAGGAAAGAAACTCCATCACTACTCCCCTACACTTGTTACATATGGATCTCTTTGGCCCAACCAGTTTAATGAGTCTAGGAAGGACCTCTTACTGCTTAATGATCACAGATGACTTCACAAGATTCACTTGGGTCTTCTTTCTTAGAACTAAGGATGAGACTCCTAAGACTCTAAAGAATTTCATCTTAAAGATTAAGAATCAATCTGATCACAAGGTCAAAACCATAAGATGTGATCAAGGAACTAAATTCAAGAATCAAATCCTTGATACATTTTGTAATAAAAAGGGTATTTCAAGACAATATAATGCTCCCAGGACTCCTCAGGAAAATGGTATTGCTGAGAGGAGAAACATGACACTTATTGAAGTTGTAAGAACTATGTTGTCCGACTCTAAACTGCCCATCACCTTTTGGGCAGAGGCAATCAACAATGCCTACTATGTGCAAAATAGAGTTTTAGTAGTTAAGACACATGATTAGACTCCTTATGAACTTTGGCACAAGAGGAAACCTTTCATTGGTTTTCTTAGGTCATTTGTGTGAAACCGCTAGATCGGTTGACATCCGAGCGTGTTCTTGATGGAAGGAAACAAAAACCAAAACCAAGAGACAAACAATAGAACGAACAAGAATATAATGGTTTCATTGATAAAACCTAATGATTACAAGCTCATTAAACATTAGAATCAAGACTCTTGGCAAGGGGAGATCGAGCATAATCTCCCCTCTCATCCGGCAGCACCTAGGCCCCGGGCATAATCCTTAATCTCTCTACACAAGGAAACTGGTATTTATAGGCCTCAGCCCATATCAGATGCGACTAGGCCCATTCGTACGATTGGGCCATGCGTATGGTTCAATCGTACGACTAGACCATCTTATGGTTCAGTTTTACGAATGGCCCAATCGTATCTCTCAGTCGCACGACTAGTCCATTAGCATGGCTCAGTCATACGACTAAGTCTTATTTGGATATGCCCCTGCGAATGACCCAGTTTCATGTGTTTACAACATATCAGGTGTATTACATTAAGCCTAGACTATTCGACAAGCGGCGGACACACTATATATGACAATATATGCTCCAACAAATTCCTCCTTGGACGTTGCTTGCGAATAGTAGATAACACCTCTTACAATCTTCAGTCAATCTTTGCTCTGGTTTCCAATAGAATCAAACAAAAAACCATATTAGCCAACGTTGCCGATCCGTCAGGTTGCTACAGTATCCCTAAAAATAAATTTAGGCACAATAGCTTTCATTTACTTTGCATAACACGATCATAGCATCAAGATTCCCCATATGACTGATTTTTCTAGATAATGACATGAACAGTTTTCCATTGCTTCAATCTTCACACAGGCTAACCTGATTAACATTAACACCTGCAGAAATTCCCCCTCAAATTCAGCATATCCCAATATAAACGTTGTGCTCTCCTAGCATCTTCATACGGTGTATTAGGCAAAAAGTAGAAGGTTCCAATCCACAGCTGACAATCTCAAAAAATCAGCATGCATTCAGATTTATCATCAGAAACCGGCTCACATCATCACTTTCTAACTGCGTCTTCAATTTCTCTAAACATGGATTCCCCCTAAGAATGAGAATCCTATCTATGCGGATAAATATAACTTAATTGGCCCATAAATAGTCAGATGTTCCTGACTATCCCACAAAATCATCACCGACTGCTGACATCTTCTCTTCGCTCTTTCGTGTTCTAACTACAGTCATCTATTATGGAAGTCCAACGAATAATGGGGTATCCCATTGAACTTATTTGATAAAAGAACCCCAGGATGAATGTGCTTCGCTCATTCTCAAATCTGTGCAAAATGTAGTTCCAGAACTTTTTTTGGTCTGGAACACCGTTCATTCGTATGACATGGAGTACAATTATCACATTCATGTGAGTGGATAATACGAATGATATCTTCGTGAGACTGGTCATAAGACTGGTCCAGTAGCATGACTGGTCATAAGACTGGTCCAGTAGCATGACTGGCCATAAGACTGGTCCAGTAGCAAGACTGGACATAAGACTGGTCCAGTAGCATGACTGGTCATAAGACTAGTCCAGTCGCATTCCAATCGTATGAATGGTCCAGTCGCATGGTCCAGTCTACGAATGGTCCATTAGCATGGTCTAGTCATACGAATGGTCCATTAGCATGGTCCAGTCGCACGAATGGTCCTTTAGCATGGTCAAGTCGTACGAATGGTCCATTAGCATGGTCCAGTCGCACGAATGGTCCATTAGCATGGTCCAGTCGCACGAATGGTCCATTAGCATGGTCCAGTCGCACGAACGGGTCTGCACGTAGATTTTCAGATCTGCAACCGCCATGGCTGCCAAAAACCCTAATCTAATGAATTATACATGAACCAAAACAAAATAGACATCATAAGATTTGAAATGTTGATAAGAACGTGGTTCCGAGGTCAAAGAACATGAAATCGATCCGGAAATCAAGAGCTCGGGTTGCTAGAATGAGTGTTAGATCACTCCTACAGTAACCGGCTCTGATACCAATTGTGAAGCCGTTGGATCGGTTGACATCCGAGCGTGTTCTTGAAGGAAGGAAACAAAAACCAAAACCAAGAGACAAACAATAGAACGAACAAGAACATGATGGTCTCATTGATAAAACCTAATGATTACAAGCTCGTTAAACATAAGAATCAAAACTCTTAGCAAGGGGAGATCAAGCATGATCTCCCCTCTCATCCGGCAACACCTAGGCCCCGGGCATAATCCTTAATCTCTCTACACAATGAAACTGGTATTTATAGGCCTCAGCCCATATCAGATGCGACTGGGCCCATTTGTACGACTGGGCCATGCGTATGGTTCAATCGTACGACTAGACCATGCTTATGGTTCTGTCTTATGAATGGCACAATCGTATCTCTCAATCGCATGACTGGTCCATTAGCATGGCTTAGTCGTACGACTGAGTCTCATTCGTATATGCCCCTGCGAATGACCCAGTTTCATGTGTTTACAACATATCAGGTGTATTACATTAAGCCTAGACTATTCGACAAGCGACATACACACTATATATGAAAATATATGCTCCAACAATTTGGATGTCCTTGCACTATCTTGAATACCAAATATAAAATTGTTAAATTTGCTAAGAAATTAGATAATCGACATTTCATTGGGTACTCTTCCAAAGCTAAGGATTATAGAGTATACAATCTCAGAACTAGGATTGTTGAAGAGTCAGCAAATGTGACTTTCAATGAACACACACCCAGTGTAACTGGTTCTGGTCCAAATTGGTTGTTTGATCTTGATTTAGTTACCAACTGTATTAACAAATCTACTGAGAATGTTTCAGGGTCTACAGATATTCTACTAACAGGTGATCCTGATCCAAGATTTGAGTTGACAAGACCTTCAAGCTATACAACTTCAACTCCAGTTGTAACTAATTCTGCAAATGAAGTTTCTATCAGCACAACAATGACCAATTCAGCTCATACATCTAAGATGCCTTCAAATTTTAGCTCAGAAGCTCAACAACTAGATAAAGAAGCTTCAAATGTAGAAGACCATGGTGGTGGTGAAAATGATAAGAATTTCTTGATGCTGAAAATCACTCCATTAAAGACAACATCAATGATGTCACACACTCATTGGATCAAGTCTCACTTGATAAGTTTGTTGATAAGGTGGGAGAAACATCAATGCCAAATCTAAAATTTTCTAATTTAGATCTCTCCCAATAACTTGCTTTGATCCCTCAGCTAAGGATCCACAAGTCTCATCCCACCTCAAATATCATTGGAGATGTGACTCAGGGGTAAGAACAAGAGGACAAACTCATGATGCAAATATTTGTTTTCACTCTTATTTCCTATCAGATAGAGCCTAAAAAATTTGATGAGGCACTAAAGGATGGAAGTTGGGTTGAAGCTATGTAAGATGAGCTGCTTCAATTTAAAAGGCAGAAGGTTTGGAACCTATGTCCTCTTCCGTATAGGAAGACTACTATAGGAACCAATAGGTTTTTAAGAATAAAAAGGATGATAGAGGACTTGTTATAAAAAAACAAAGTTATAATAGTTGTTCAAGGGTATACACAAGAAGAAGGAATTGACTACACAAATGTCTTTACTCTTGTAGCAAGACTGGAAGATGATAGGATATTCTTTGCATTTACTGCTTCCAAGAACTTCAAGGTCTATTGTAACACCCGGTTATTTATTATATAAAAGCTGACGAAGGAAGAAAAAGAAATAAAGTCCAAAGTCGAGGGACCAAACTCCCCAACGAAAGAAAGTTGGATGAGTGGGAGTATATAAGGGAGAGGGCAGCCCTTACCCTCTCCCCACACACTCACAAATCAGCCAAAGAAAAGAGGAGAAGAGAGAAGGAAGAAAAGAGGAAAAGTGTTGGTTCGAGTAGCCAAAATCGTCGTGTAGCATGCCAAACCGAAGCCCTTGTCATTGTGCTCGTTTGTGTGATTTCTAGGACCCCTCCTTTATTTGTTTTCAAACGATTTTGGGGCTGGAAAACATCTGAAATCAGGTTTTCATGTGGGTGTATGTTGACCCGTTTGTGTATGTGTATGTGTGTTTATGATGTGTTTGAGTCTTGATTGTGAGCTTGTGTGTGCTTGAATGGTGTTATGGTATGCATCCCTAAGGTTTAGGATGGTCGATTTGGGCTAAAAATGGGTTTAGATGGGTTGGAGGCCGAAAACCCTCGGATGCAGTCGGGATGAATTGCATTCTGCATCAGCTAGGGCTAGGCGACCGACTGGAGGCCGAATGGAGGCCATGCGGCCGAATAGGGTGCGATTGGGGTCCATTCGCACGATTGGGGACCATTCGCACGATTGAAGGACCATTCGCACGATTGAAGGTCCATTCGTACGATTGAAAGGCCAGTCGCATGGAGGACATGCGACTAAAGGTCCAGTCGCATAAGTGCTCCTCCGCATTCATCCCATTCGCATGAGGTTCATCCGCATTGTCCATTCGCATGGCTGGGCGTTCATTCGCATGAGTGTCCATCCGCATTAGTTCATTCGTATAGTGTTCAGTCGCATGGAGGCCACGCAACTGAAGGGTGTCCATACGCCTGAATAGGGCTGTTGCACCCGAGGAAAGTATAGTTTGACTTCTGACTTTCGGGGGAAAGTGCAGATATAAGTGTTGACATAAAGGTTCCCGTAAGAGCATGTAAGACGGTTGTTGTGGCCTTATAGAGCATGTAGGGCATGATGATGTGTTGCATGTATATGCATATTATGTATGTATGATGTTGCTCTGTATGACGGGGTGCCTGTGCATGTTATGTTCCTTATTATGATGTATGTTTATCTTTTCTGTGGCTTTACGTGTTATGATAATGAATGAGTGAATGAAGTATTATGTAACGTAAAGTGAAAGATAACAAAAGAGGAACATGACAATGAATGCATGCATTAATGAATGAACGAAAGAGGAATACGATGATGAATGCATGCATTAATGAATGAATGAAATAAGTCTTGCAAGCATTGGATATCAGGGTCCTTCTTTGTGATCGACCAAACGTGTAGTGCCTCTACCGCTTACCTCTAGTATTGTGGCATACGCTCAGCTACTCATTTATTGACTTCGGCCCAGTAGCTAAATTGTTCGGAGTGTAGCATATGGTATTGGTACGAGAGATATCCGATGTGCAAGTAAAGTTATATCAAACGAATGAAAGTATGAACGAAATAATGACAAAGATAATAATAGTATTATCTGTATGTACGTATGATGTATGATCACATACACTTGTAATGAAAGGTTTTAATGAAACTAAAGTATGTTTTATTATAAAACTAGAACTCACTCACCAACGCTGACTTTTTATATGCTTTCCAGTTGGCAGGTAGTGATTGCTGAGGATGGCACTGCGAGGCTACTCAGCTCTTTTGGGAGGGCATCCAATTATAATGCTTTTGTGATGTAATGTAAACATGTATTTTGTAATCGATTATTGATGTATTATTTGGCAAAAGTGTTTATAATGAAAAGAGGTGTCCTTTTTGAATGTTTCCGCTGCAATATTTTCTTAAGACAAATGTAATAATATGTTTAATGCGCGACAAATGACCAACTGTAAGCGTCCCGGAGACGGGGCCTTACATCTATCAACTTTGTCACACCCCAACCTTGACAGCGGAAACATCGAGATATGAGGGTTAAGATTGTTCACAACCACATAACGCTAAATTTAAAGGCAAATAATTATAAGTTTTAAATGGATTACAATCATATGTCTCAAAACATGAAATAGTTCCAAATAAACAAAGCATAACATAATCATTTTATTTATTTAACTACGTCCAATCCTAGTTTATTGCAAGATTCAAATGATGACATCAAACTTGGGCATTTTCAGAAAATGTTAAAAATAAAGGGTCAACTATAAAGTTGGTGAGTTTCCAAGAGTTTTACATACATAATATATCAGAGTTTACAAGTAGCAATTCATGTCATAGGTTATGAGTTAGGAAGTTTATAGAACACATATAGTTACAACCAAACCTTGACTTGATTACAAGTTTATAAGATTGGCTAAGTGTACTTGATTCCCATGATGAACAAGTCATATGTCATTAGGAGCCGGCAATACATCGGCTTTAGCACCAAATAGGCTTGTCAGGCCCAAAGATCTAAGACGTCGCCAGGCTAGCAATAGTTAATGATTGTAAACAAAATATGTATCTTATTTAAGACTTATAACAACACAAATTACCATGACAAAAAAAGTATGAATTGCAAGTGTTTTACAAGTTTAAACGTTTACAAGTGTATGTTAATAAGGTAACGTATTTCACCCTAAAATAGTGTGAAATAGTATAAAAAGGGGTAGGGAAACTCACATGACGTATATGGGTATAAAATGATAACAAGAATTAAACTATGTTCCCAACAAATTCTTTTACAATGTACCTAAACGTATATATTACAAGATTTAAGGTTAATAATAGGATCAACGACTAAACGTGAACTAGAGTTTCAATAAGAATTTGGGGTTTTTTATAAACAAGACCAATTATTGAAAACATAATATATATTTTATTACAATGAAGGAAACTTAAGTAATCCTTTTATGATGGTTTGTGAAATTAAAAGAAATTAATCCTCAATTGATTTATAAAATGTAAATAAAATCATAATTAATCTATACTTAAGGATAATATAATAACTTAGTGATTTCAACTATTAAAGTTTATCTTTTTTTAAAAAAATAAACTAATTATAATATTTGTTTTAACATTTTTATGAAAATTTTTAAGGTGTTTAAAGAAATAATTTACAGAAATTAATTATATAACTTTTAAAATAACCAAAGTTTATAAATCTGATTTTTTATAATTTTTTAAAATTTTATATAACCTAAAACATTTGAAAATCATTAAATAAAATGGATTGAGGGTCCCTAGGTTTGAACTCGAGACCTCAACCCACACTGTCCACACACTTACCAGCACACCAAAGGCCTCAGCCGTGATGGATAGCTGTTTTTAAATGATAAAACACAACATATAATGTTTTCCCCAATCTTATGAACCCTAATTCAAACACAACCAAATTGATCATCAATTCACTACTGGTAATGAAATCAACATTGGGGCTTTTGATCCCCATGTGATTTCGAGTCTATGGACTCAACTAATTACCCGAAATGATGTTTAAATCGATGAGAACAGATGCAGTGAGATGCCATCGAAGCTTGCTCTTGTTTGATGTGAAATTGTTGTTGTTAACCAAATTAACTTCAGGTGAAGCTTGGGTGAAGTTCTTGGTTCTAAGCCCTCTACTAATTGAAGTGTAAAAGGATCGGGTGGTGATGAACACTCAGTTTCAAATCGCGATAGAAGTGCGGATCGATTTTGATGTTTGTGTGCTTTTCAGGAGAAATTGGAGTTGAGGATAGTTTAAAGGTAGTTAGATGATTGTTTAAGTTTGATTAATTTGGTTATTATTAGAGTTTAATTGACGAACGGTTAAAGAGTTGATGTTGAGCGGTTACCAAGCTCAACCAACACCTTTAATCTCAAATTAAGGCTCATCAAGTGTTCGAATCTGTTTCACGGAGTGACTAGAATCGATTAGGCATAAAATTCAGGGGTTACAGGTTGGTTTGAGGGGTCATCGGAGCCGCGTCGGGGCTTGCCGGCCAGCGGCCAGAAAAACGGTGGTGAGGGAAAGAAAGGGGTTGGGTTTTTCTAATTTTACCATTCTGGTCCCTGGGGTTTAAAAGTTAATATTTTATGTACAAACTTGTTTTTTAAAGTTTATAAAATGACAAAAACAACCCCCCAATCTTAGTTAAATTTTTAAACACTTTTAAGTTAATAATTTTCATAAGTTATAATTACTAGTATTATTATTATTATTAACACCATTATAATGATTTATTATTATTATTATTATTAATTATTATTGTTATTATTATTATTATTATTAGTATTATTATTATTATAACTTATTATTATTGCATAGTTTATTATTTCAACTATTAGCTTTCATACATTACATTCTAATAACAACTAAGAAATAAGCATAAATCACCTTAAATTCTAAGATTGGCAACAATGGCCCTTATAAGAACAAACGAAATTAACCTTTAATTAATTTAAAAATATAGGATGTTACAAACTTGATGTCAAGTTTCTTTTCCATATGGGGTGATTGATGAAAAGGTGTATGTCAACACCACCTGGCTTTGCAGATCCTGATCATTCTGATTATGCCTGTAGGCTTGATAAGGCTCTTTATGGGTTGCACCAAGCCCCAAGAAAGTCAATATCTCTACAAACATGGATATAGAATAGTTATTATAGATGTAACTCTCTTCATCTAAGGAACAGGAAATGACTTGACACTAGTTCAAGTATATGTAGATGACATCATCTTTGGTTCAACTAATCCAAAGCTCTGCAAAGACTTAGAGAAACTGATGAAAGATAGATTTGAAATGAGTGTCATGGAGGAACTCAATTTCTTTCTAGGAACTCAAGTGAAGCAAGCTGAAGATGGCATTTTTATAAGTCAGTCAAAGTATGTTCAAGACATACTCAAAAGGTTTAACATGAATGATTTCAAGGTTGCTAAGACACCCATAGCAAGAAACCACTCCCTTGGGCCTGATCTTGAGGGGGAGTGTGTGGATGAACATCTCTACAGGGTTATGATTGTGTCTCTTATGTACCTTGCAGCTAGTAGGCTTGATATCATGTTTGCCACATGTGTGTGTGCAAGATATCAAGCCAACTCCAAGATGTCATATCTTATCACTGTCAACAGAATTTTAAGATATATCAAAGGTGCCTCAACACTTGGCCTTTGATATCCAAAGAATCTGACTTTAGTCTGTACGCATATACAGATAGTGATTATGGTGGATGCAATATGATTGTAAAGTCTACATCAGGGGGATGTCAGTTTTTGGTGGGAGGATTGTCTCCTGGCAATGTAAAAAAGCAATCTTGTGTCTCTGCATCAACTACTGAAGTTGAATATATTATTGATGTAAGCTGCTGTGCTTAGGTGCTTTGGATTTAAAATCAGATGTTGGACTATGGGTTTAAATTTAAAGAGACTCCCATTCACATGGACAACATAGTGTAGAGAATCATGTGCAGCACTCAAGGGCTAAACACATCAATATCCAGTATCATTTGATTAGAGATAACTTTAAAAAGGGCTTGATCAAACTAGTCAAGGTTAATACAAATGAACAATATGCTGATTTGTTCACTAAAGCTTTTGATGAGTATAAATTTAAATATCTCATATAAGCTATTGGGATGATTAACCTTGAGTAGCTTTATCTTAAAACTAAGTCATATTATTTCTAAAATCTGTGTGTCCGAGGTTGTCTATTTCAGTATCTTCTTAAGCTCTTGTCTTCTTTGGAAGAAAATCTTTTTAGAATATTTTCCTTAGATTTTTGAATTTTTTTTATTTTTCTGTCATTCGAAAGATATGATTTTATTCGAAAGAAACTTATGCCTTTAAAACAAACAACTGCTTAAGTAAAATTGCCTTTGGAAAAAATTTCTAAAATATCTTCCGAAGCTTAATATTTCTCTTAAGTACTTGAATGCTTTCAAGGACAATTTTCTTCTGAAGCAAATTAACTCTCAGAAGCTTTATTCTTAATTGAATAAAGTATCCAAGACTTAATTCTCTTCTAAGCAAAATTTTCAAAACTCTCGGGAATCTCTTCCAGAGTCAATTTTGCTTTGAAAGCTTTTTATCAAAACTTCCGAAGACAAATTACCTTCGGAAGATTTTCAACTTTCATGAAAACTACCTTTTGAGCAAAAAGCAAACTACTTTTTCAGAGGTGGGACCGACATTCGGATTTCAAAGTTTATCCTCTTTCATTAACTTTGTCTTAAATCCATTTCATATATAAACCCAACGGTTCCCCCTCTTTCTTTATCATCTTCATCTTCTCCCAGACCTAAATTCCTAAACCGCTCTCTAAAACCACCTTTATTCTTCAGTTTCTTCACCTTTAAGCTTTCTTAAATGGCCAACCTCAACCGCAAAACTTATCCAAACCTTTCCATGCAGTTACACAGGCAACACAATCAGGTTGCTCTATTACACTCTGAGAAGATCCTTATTTCACAGAGGTTTGTCGATTTTTGGCCCTGTCAAACTATTCCAGCTCCCTTACCATTGATCCCGTTCTTTATGAGGATCATATGCTTGATTTCTGGAAGACCTATCAAGAGGTTATTTTGGATGGGGAGAAGGCACTATCCACATTGTAGAAAGGACAATCTTCATCACTCCAGCCATCATAAACACCTATCTTTAGCTGGATGATGAGGAAGGTGAGTTGTTCTTTCCCAAGGAAGCAGTCAACCACTCCTTTGAGAAGATGGGCTATGAAGGAGACTTTTTTTGTCAAGACTTTCAGGAAAGGGAAGGTCTCCTTCCAGTGGAAGTATCTACTTCATGTGGTCATCCATAGCTTGTCCAACAAGCATGGGGTTGGGACCAGATTCTTGAAATCTCTCCTTCATAGTACATGGAATGGTTCAGGGGGTCAAGTTTAGGTACTCTCAGTTTTTTTATACAAATTTGTTTGCTAACTTGAACTCCTTAAAGTATTATATGTTTCCTAGAGATGCCCAACATATTCTCAACTGTGAACTGGGCTCACAGTTGAGGAAACAAGTAATATTCTTAAATTGGGACAGATGAAGCTCGACATCATTAAAATTTTGAAGAAGCCAACTGTTGGCTTCTCTGGGGTAGAAACAGCCCTTGTCCCTAGAATGTTAGAGCTCATTGCTCAAGGTGACAACCTAGCAACACAAGCTAGTGTTGAACCCAGACCTTCAACCTCTCAACCACCAAAACAACCACAAATCAACCTCACCTACAAAAGAAAATCCAAACAAACCCCTACATAAGTTACTCAATTTGTGCAGGCCCCCATACTACTACCCACATAAGAGGAAGTGGACCCTTGACTTCCCACTTTTCCTAAGGAGCAAACCACTCCCATACTTTAACTATCAGTCCTAAGGTTTCTCATGCTCAGACTGATGAGCACATTAGCCCAACAGCCTTAAGCCTTCACTCATAGTCTCAACACTCTAGTGAAAAACCTTTAGGGGAAAGTTACCATTCCCAGCCTTTAGATCTCAACCAACCAATCCCTAGCCTTGATTTCTATGATGATGAAGACTTGGGATTCAGTGAGTATCATGGGTCTCTCTTCTCTTTCCCCACTCAAATAGAGATGAGTTCTCCTACTTCTCCCTTGTCTAGCCCACATCATCTACCCACTACTAAGGTGGATGTCCCTGACTCTGCTCAGGAAGTCCATATGGAAGAGGCTCTCACTTCTATAAGTGATTACATCTTTAAGACCTCAACCATGGCAACTCAGCCCACTTATACTCCATCTAAAGTAGTCAGTGCATAAGGGAAAACCAGCAGCCAAGAACATCATGCTGGTGGTGAGATTGAGGACTTTGGTCTAATTATCTCATCCTCCAATGAATCTTTTGATGAAGAAGAGTGGAATTTGAGACTAAAGGTGCAAAAACTATCTAAAAAATGCACCTATCTAGTCTCTAAGGTTAGTCACTTGGAATCTCAGGTGACTAACTTACACAAAAGGTTCAGTGATCAACAACTTGAGATTTCTTATCTCAAGGAGAAACTAGCTGGGAGACCTTTAAGAAGAGCTCAACCAGGAATACAAGAACCTGTGAATGTGATTGACCTAACTCCTAACTCAACTATGCAAGAGGGTGATGCTACCAAAAGGGGGGAGAAAATCATTACAGTTACAGAACCTGGGAGTTTTCACAGAGCATGGATTTTGAAGACTCACCATCTTCATATGCAACTGTCCATACTCAACAACTTCCTCAAGTTCACATTGATGTAGACTCTATACACTCCTTCATTCAGAGTCTTTTTGAGGAAGGCATCCAAGGGTTGTGGCATCTCCACCTCAAGGAACTTTCAATTACATCATAGGGTGGAGGTATGATGCCAACAGAAGAGCCCTCATTCTTCAAAGAGATAAAGGGCAACAAGAAGTCTTCAATTTTCAAACCTTGAACTACTATGAAGGTCTTGACCTTATTAACATGCCACTTGTCAATCCAAGCCAATCTAGACAAGTTGACAAGTTGGCTCAAAGGATTTAAGACAGGATTACTAAAGAGTCCAGCCTCAGAAGGAGACAGAGGCAATCAGGCAATGTCATTGGTCAACTGGATGTTAAGGCAGACCCTGAGATTAGTTTCAGGGAAAACCTTAACTGAAGGCCTAGTGATTGAACCTGAGAGCCCTGTATATCTAAACTGCTTTGAAGCCCATTCCCTTGATAAGATACCTGTTGGTGAAGGTGCATCTCAACCTCTCTTTGGCCAGCTTAGATGCTACACCAAACAATGAAGGCCAAAGCTCTTTCCACCCGAGTCACAAAGGTCTGTGAGTGACAAAAGGAAAGGAAAATGACTCCTGAGGAGATTGATGAGGAGGAGAGAGAGGAAAAGGAAGCTAAGGGGAAAGTTCCTCTATTGGGTCTGCTAGCTTCATGGAAGTTGCATTTAGGGTTGCTCCCAAACCAAACACTCAGAATGATGAGTTGAGGGTAGTCAGGATTGCTTACTTACAAACAAGAAACTATGATATTTATAATATCATCTCCCTCCTTTAGAGGAACTAAATAAAGTAGCTGACATGGAAATGTCAAGAGAAAGGAAGGAGGTAGAGGATGCAAGATTGCTTCTTCAAATTAAGGAAGAAAAGAGATTGAAAGGCTCTAAAAACAAGTTCCTACCCTTTCACCATTTCAAGAAAGTCCTAAACAAGAGGCTGTGGCTCCACAAGAACCTCAAGTAGACAAAGAAACTGATAGGATCAATATGATCAACTACCTGATTGCCATAGGCCTATATCAGGCAGATGCACTTCTTCCTTTGTCTTTTGAGTACATAGAGTTTAAGTATCTTAAATAGCTTGAACTTGAATACTCAAAGAGAGAAAGATAACAAAGAGAAAGATGAGAGAAGAGGTTGCAAAGGAAAGAGCCATCATCCAAAAAAGCATGAAGAAGTCTGCTGATGGGCAGAGGATGATGAGCTTCTTAAAGCTGTATGGATTCTCCAGAAGGAGACTTGGCCCTATGTCTCTATCTACCATGGATGAGCACATTAGGGTGATCAAGCAGAAGACCAAAAGAGGAGAACTTGTTGACTTACACTCCCCACCAAATCAGGTCCCTCAAGAAGTGGAGGTTAAGGTTGAACCTTTTGAGACAACACAACCTGGACCTCCTGCTGAGTCTCAGTAAGCTTCAACTTTTGATCCATAGCAGGGTTCTGTCCCCTCTCAATCTGAACATGTGATAGAGGAAAACCCAAATGAGCAAGACAAAGATGATCAACAAGGTGTTGCAGCCCAGTCTTCTCAGTTAAAAAGTTCAAAGAGGAGAAAAAGGATGGCTTCTAAACCAAAGTTTAAGAAGAAGAAGAAAGAGGCATCCATCTTCAAATCTCAAAATGAGTCAGAAAATCTTAAGAATATGCAATAAGAGGAAGCTCAACCAACTCCAATCCAAGTAGCTCCTCTTGCATCAGGAAGACCCATCTTGTGGACTTACTCTACTAATCCATAAAGATGGCATGTCATCAGAGATCAAGGTGTTAAAGATATTTACACATGGCAAGACATGTTCAATCTACCTCTGCATGATCTTTGAGATGAGAAGACATTTTGAGAGTCTGAATATCCTAGCCATCTATGAAGAAAGGCATGGTTATTATCATAATAAGGACTATCAATATCTAAAGTCTTCAAATGTTTTGGTAGCATCAGTCTAGGGGGAGTTTGTAAGGTTCCATATAAGGCTAATGCAATCCAAAACATTCAAACATTCTGTCCTGCATGCATGCACAACATGCTGTAGTAGAATGCTTCGTAAGTTTCACATTCTGCATTAGAAAACATTCTAAGTGTGAAATCTTCTGAAGCCAAGACCAATATCTTCTTAAACCAAACATGAAGTCTTTCGAAGTTTCAGAGACAAAGTTTTCTAAAGCCAGTTTATGAAGACAGATTTCTTCCAAAGACTTTTGAGTAAATGCTTTATCTGATGTACCTTTTACCATAAAGCTAGACCACCTTTTCACTGCAACTCTGATTGACTCGCCAACTTTCCAAGTTGGTGAAAAGGTCCATGCTTTTGGTAAATTGTATATTGAGGTCTTGAGTCTGTTTCTTTCTACTATATGTACTTTTATCCTTTTCGTAATATATAGGATGTGAGCTATGACATGTCATAGACACTAGTCAAAACGCAATCTGCCTTTTAACTCTACATTGATTTTGTTGTTGTCTAGATCATGTATCTAGTTGGCCTTCAAAGTATGGACGGTTCTAGGATGTAGTATAAAGTGTCTCTAGTCCCTGGTATCTTTTTTTATGCTTTGTAACACTTGTAAGGAACTAGAGAGCAATATACAACATATTGAAAACCAAACAGTTGTGTTATTTTGTTCTTGTTCTGTCTCTCAATTACTTGTGTCTCTTAGTATCATTGTAACCAGTTCTAGTTCCCCTTTTGATCTGTTAAGTGTTCTAAATCAATCTTTCCACATTGTGTGTTGTGTTTTAAGTGACCAAACCCCTCAAACGGTCCTGTAAGATGCTTCCGTGCTTCAGAGCTTCTAACCTTCTGCATGTATATATCATGTTTTAGATTCATTATAGAATAGGAAGCTACTATCCAACTAAATCTAAATAATGTTGAACCATTTCCAGGTTAGTATGCTAGGTATGTATGATACTTATCATATAGTATAATTTAATAACTATGTGACCACCTTTACATGTTTTGTGGTTTTGTGGCCACTTCCTTGAAAAAATATTCAAAATAAATTACATTTTATCAACATTTGGATTAGCCGAGTAAAATGAAAGTGAACTCATACCTTAGTAGGAAATACAAGAACAAAACATGAGTTGTATTTTTCCATCAAGTTACATTAAACCTCTTTCTTTTGTGACATTTTTCCATTCTAAAATTAAATTTACCACCATTATCACTTAAACATTGATTGAATGGTAGTAAACGAATTGAAATACAAGAACAAAACATATGAGTTGTATTACCAAATCTCCTGAATCTTGTTTGTTGATCTGCTGGCTAACATATATTTCTGAAATGAGCATAATATGGAAGTTTAATTACAATGAACGGATAGTTGTAATACACTGCATGCATAAAATATACCTTGAATTCTTGAAATCTTGGTTTGTTAACACTGCTTTAATATGTTTGTATGCAAGATTTACAGATGGTAAGAATGTTGGTACCGTAGGTAGTGGAGAAGTACGACAGACAGAGCCCTTATATTGACCTCAAGCAGGTGGTTTATCCCTAAAAAATAGGCAATATGGGCAATCCATGTGACTTGTTCAACAATGCTCCAATATGTGGTTATCCCCTAAAAACGGGGAACATGAGCAATCCATGTGACTACTTCAACAATGCTATGAAAACCGCCACTAACCTCCTTCAACTACTAAAAACCACCTTGTAATCACCAAAACTATCGAGTTTACACGGTGTAACCTTTCGTATTTTCGTTATCGAAATGTTAACGTCGTTATGTTCTTGTAAGGACCTTTTCGTCATTAATGAAATTATGTGAGTTATTTATGTTTGTTTCTTTGTTAATTTAAAAGTTAAAAACTTAATTTATTAAATAATAATAATAATAATAATTACAACCTTTGCTTATTATTTATGAATTTTGACTAAATTACAAAATAAAAATAATAGTAATAATTTATAAAAGTTAAATATCTAATAAGTTAGAAAAATGTTTAAAACTTAAAGTTTAATTAAGTTTAGGGGGCCTTTATGTCAAATTGGAAACTTTTAATGAAAGTTTATAAATAAAATAATAACATTTAAAACTATAGGGACTAATTGTGTAAAATTACAAAACCCAACCCCATCCCCTTTCTCTCTCCTCGTTTTTTCCGGCCATCCCTCCGGCCACTCTCGGCCGACTCTGGCGAGGCCTAGAAACCCTGTAATCACTTCAAATTAGGAACCCAAATCGTTTCCAGCCAGTCCGTGAACATGATTCGAACCTATTTATGAGTTTTAATTGAGTTTAAGCGATGGTTATGAACACAAACAACTCAATAACCAATCGACATTAAACTCCAAACCGTTTGTCAATTAAAACTCAATAATAATTGAATTAATTGGAACCTAATTGATGGTTTAATCATTACTAAACTGATATCCAACATATTTCCATCTGAATCACTTCTAAACATCCCAAACGATCCTCATCTTCATCGTGAATCTACGTTTAACCGAACCCCATCCTCTTGGCATTATCACCTCTAATTGATTGAGGGCTTAGAACGGGAACATCCTTTGAAGCTTCACACGAAATTAATTCGATTATTATAATCATTTGTTCATCAATCGGACTCAACCTTGGTCATGACTTGTTCTTCATCTGTTCTCATCGATTTAAACTTCAATTCGGGTAATTAGATATATCGATAGACTCTAAATCACTAGGGGATTAAACGACCCAATGTTGATTTCATTATCTTGATCAAATTGATGTCCAATTTGCTTGATTTGAATCTAGGGTTCATATGGAATTGGGGATTTCATGTAATTAATGCATTTAAGATTTAAGAACCGGCTCTTAACAGGCTTAGGCGCCCCAGCCTACCAGTTAAGATCATGTTTCCCCTATCCTTGAGGTCTAGGGTTCGAACTCGGCACCCTCATATATTTTTTAAAAACCTTTTTCTTTAATATATTAAATTACAAAAAAATTATAATTATTTAAAAAATCATTTTTTTTAACTAAAGTCATTTTTAACGTCACCAAATTATTTTCAGAAAATATTCAAATTTAGTCCTTATATATTTTCTTAGTGGAACATTATAACAAAGGTTATTTTTAAGTTATTACTTATAAAATGGACTTTAAGTTAAATAATAGTTTAAATTAATAAATTATTATTGGACAAAGACATTATCTAACAATTATTCGATTATTTGTTTAATTGTGTTATTAAAATTTATATAATTTCTTTCATACTTCATATTTTTAATCAATCATTATAATGGTTTAATTATCATTCTTTAAATTAATTACTTAAACGAGTTATTTTATTTTTCATTAAATCAAAATATAAGTTATTTCATTGTTTTATTTAATTTATTTATCAAAACTCCAAATCTAATTGCAATCCTAGTTCATACTTAGTCGTTAATTACATCTTTAATTTAATCTTGGAACTTATACATTTAGGTATCCTATAAAAAGGAATCGTTGGATCACCGCTTAATTACTTGTTATTACTCTTGAGATCAACTTATACAACATGTGAGTTTTTCATGCCCTTTTTACCTTATTTCACATCTTTTGGGGTGAAACATGTTAACGTTATAAACTTACACTTATAATCATCTTGATACTTGTAAATGCACTAACAACTTTTATTTAATCTTGTCATGGTATTTGCAATACTGTGAACCTTATATGATAGACATTTTGTGTAAACAATCATTAACTATTGCTAGCCTAGCGACGTCATAGATCTATGAGCTTGACAAGCCTATTTGGTGCTATAGCCGAGGTTATTGCTGACTCCTGATGACGTATGTTTGTTCATCATGGGAACCAAGTACACTTAGCTAATCTTATTACTTATTGTGGCCATCTTTGTCAATGTCTGATTGTATCATTATGTTATCTATAAACTTGCATTATTCGTAACTGATGACATGAATTGCTACTTATAAACTTTTTTATGTATGTATGTATAACCCATGGAAACTCACCAGCATTCAATTGTTGGCTTTAGTTTTAACATGTTTCAGGAAGTGCCCAAGGTTGATGTTTGATTTTAAAGTATGGATACATCTAGGGTTGGACCTTGAAAATAATAAATATGTTTTAAATCTTGGGAATTGATGAACTTATGTTATTTTTTGGTTTTGTTTGAGACTTATTGGTTGTAACTTTCCTTTAAAACTTATGCTTAATTATATTTACATTTATTGGTAGTGTTATGTGGCTTTGAACAATTTTAACCCTCACATCTTAACGTTTTCGCCATTGTGGTTGGGGTGTGACACATGGTCAGGATTTAATTTCAGTATCATCCAACGACTCATATTGTTTCTACTGCAGTTACACTCACCGCTGGTAATATAATATATAATGGTATGATTAGCCTTGGTTGTTCCACTTTGTTTATCAAGTAGGTCTCTAAGGAGCAAACTATATTCATATAGGGAAGAAGTATATTGGATGATCCGTTGATCATTAATGAAGTCTACTCTAAACTTAAGAAATCTAAAATTTAAGGTATGTTCTTAAATATAGATATTGAGAAGGCATTCGACACTGTTAGTTGGAGTTTCTTAGACTCAGTTATGGAACAATCCAACTTTCCAAGTAGGTGGAGAATTTGGATCAATGGTATAACCTCGGTCGTTAGTTGTAACCCAGTTATTTATTTATTTTGAAGCCGACGAAGGAAGAAAAAGAAATAAAGTCCTAAGTCGAGGGACCAAACTCATCAACGAAAGAAAGTCGGGTGAGTGGGAGTATATAAGGGAGAGGGCAGCCCTTACCCTCTCCCCACACTCACATTTCAGCCAAAAGATAGAGAAGAAGAGAGAAAGGAAGAAAAGAGGAAGAAAAGTTGGTTCGGGTTGGTTCGAGTGAGCCAAAATCATTGAGAAGCGAGTCAAATCAAAGCTCTTCTCTTCATGGTCGTTTGTGTGAGTTCTAGGACCCCTCCTTTAAACGTTTTTGAATGATTTGGGGCTAGAAAACATCTGAAAATCAGGTTTTTGAGTGTGTGCATGTTTGACCCGTTTGTGTATGTGTATGTGTGTGTATGATCCGTTTGAGCCTTGTTTGTGAGCATGTGTATGCTTGAATGGTGTTGTGGTATGCATCGCTAAGGTTTAGGATGGTCGATTTGGGCTTAGAATGAGTTTAGATGAGTCTGGAGGTCGAAAAGGGGAGTTTGCGTTCGGCTAAACTGCATTTTGCATCAGCTAGGGCTAGGCGACCGACTGGAGACCGAATGGAGGCCACACAGCCGAATAGGGTGCAATTGGGGTCCATTCACATGATTGAGGTCTATTCGCATGATTGAAGGTCTAGTCGCATGGAGGTCATGCGATTGAAGGGCCAGTCGCACGGAGGTCATGCGATTGAAGGTCCAGTCGCATAAGTGCTCATCCGCATTAGTCCATTCGTGTGAGGTCCATCCGCATTAGTCCATTCGTACGATTGGGTGTTCATTCGCATGAGTGTTCATCCGTATTGGTTCATTCGCATGATGTTCAGTCGCATGGAGGCCATACGACTGAAGGGTGTCCATACGCCCGAATAGGGTGTTGCACCCGAGGAGAAGTGTAGTTTAACTTCTGAATTTCGGGGGAAAGTGCAGATGTAAGTTTTGACGTAAGGGTTCCTGAAAGTTAATGTAAGGTGACGATTGAGGCCTTAGAAATCATGTTGGGCATGATGATGATGTTGCATGTTTATGCATGATGCATGTTATGTATGTATGATGTTGCCCTGTATGACATGACGATTGTGCATGCTGATGTTCCTTATTATGATGTATGTTTACCTTTCCTATGGCTTTACGTGTTATGATAATGAATGAAATGAAGTATTACGTAACATAAAGTGAAAGATAATGAAAAGTGGAACGTGAAGAATGCATGCATGAATGAATGATGAAAGTAATGAAAGTCTTGCAAGTATTGGATATCAGGACACGCCATTAAAGGTGTTAGCCCAACGGTGTGCGGGTCGTTACCCCGGGAGGATGCACATCGGGGTCCTTCTCTGTGATCGACCATTTATATAGAACCTCTACCGCTTACCCCTAGTACTGTGGCACCATGTTTAGTTGTCTATTTATAGACTTCGGCCTAGTAGCTAAATAGTTCGGGGTGTAGCATATGGTATTGGTACGGAAGATATCCGATGTGCAAGAAAAGATGTAAAGATGAATGAACGAACGAAGAAGATAATAATGTTATTATCTATGTGTACGTATGATGTGTGATCATGTAGAAGTAACGAACGGTTTTAACGAAAGAAAAGTATGTTTTATTTTATAAAACTAGAACTCACTCAGCAACGCTGACTTTGATGGGTTTCCAGTTGGCAGGTAATAATTGTTGAGGATGGCGCGAGGTGGCTACTCAGCTCTTTTGGGAAGGCATCCATTTATTTAATGCTTTTGTGATATAATGCAACAATGTTTTTGTAACTGATTGACGATGTATTATTTGGCAAAAGTTTTTATAATAAAATATGATGTCATTTTTGAATGTTTCCGCTGCAACCTTTTTGTAAGACAAATGTAAATATATGTTTTATGTGTGATGAGGATCCAACTGTAAGTGTCCCGGGAATGGGGCCTTACATTAGTTCTAGTAAATGGTTCCCAATTATAGAATTCCAATGCTACCATGGGCTTCCTCAAGGTGATCATTTTCCTGTCCTTTTATTCATTGTTGCTATAGAGGCCTTCTTTTATGCCTTAAACAAGGTGTGTTTAGTTGGACTCTTTCAAGGCATCACGCTTCCAAATAAGGGTCAGTTCTCTCCCACTTTTTTTATACTGATGATCTCTAATAAGTGGGGAGTGGTCGGATATAAATATAAAAACCTAGCTAGGATTCTAAAGGGACTATTTTAGTTTCTAGTCTACGAGTTAATGTAAAAAAGTACAATCTGTATGGCATTGGGTAAACAACTTGAATCTAAAATAGAAAGAAGCTATCTTTGGTTGGAAACCGGGTGAATTCCCTCCGTATTTGGGGTTGCAAGTTGGCGCAAACATGCGTTTGGTCAAAAACTATTCTTCGGCTATAAAGATGTTCGAATCGAGAGTAACAAGGTGGAAGTCTAGTTCTTTATCAATTGGAAGCAGAGTCACTCTAATCAAAGTTGTGATAGATTCTATACCCATTATTACTTCTCGTTATATCAGGTGCTAAATTTAGTGCTACAAGAATTAGATCGTATCAAAAGAACATTCCTATGAGGGGTGGTAAGAAAACAATGGGACTAATTAGGTTTCATGGGATAGAGTAACAACTCCTACATTGCAGATCTAAATCCTAACGTTTTATCCCTGCAAACTACCTAATTCAAGTACATAGAAATGTATATTTGAAATTTAGTCTGATCTCCTCAAAGTAAACATTGCTTTAAGGAAGTTGGTAGTCGGCGAGAACAGTTGTGGTAACCGATACAATTTGGATTAATGACTGGTTAAATGGTAATCCCCTGATGCTGGAATTCTCCTCTTTGTTTGCCCTTGAAAGAAACAAAACAATTCTAGTTAAGGACTATGTTGATGTCTTTAATAATGCAATATTGGCATTGGAAAAAGGAAGTCTTAATAAGTCAGGAAGCTTTGAGTTGAGTCGGCTAGTACCTTCACTAGGACAATTTCAATTATATTGTGACAATTGGGCCTAGGGGAGTGTCTAGGAAAATGGATTCTCAATGAAGTAAGTCAAGAACTTATACATTGCTTGAGCACTTGTAACAACTATTGTAAGTTCCTTTAGAGCTCTTGGGTGCCTAGAAAAGTTAACATTTTTTACTTGGAAGGTAGAGATGGGTCGTATTCCTACTAAAATGGCTCTTATACAAGGAATGCTTCTATTTAATAAAGAATATGTGTTCTCTATGAAGACCAGGAGGACACCGTGGATCATGTGTTCACGTCATGGAAGGTGGTTGACATGGTTTGGCCGCTATATATGCATTTTGTTATAGATACTTGTTAGAAGAACTCAATAAAACCTTTCCTAGTGATGATGTTAATAGGAGGCTGATGTATTCAATTATCTTGGTAACCTGTTGGACCATTTGAAATCTAAAAAACAATATAATTTTCGATAATGAGAAATTGTCCATGACAAATCTTATTATTGGAATCAAGGTTGTGTTACAATAACCTAGAAAGAACCGCTCAAGCTACAATACCTTGAAGAATTCTGTGAAGAAGTTTTTTGGTGATGCTTAGTAGATATGATTTCTACGACAGGTTTTTGTTATTGTGTTAGCCGTTGAAAGTTCTTGCTATGTATTTGTAGCTGTTTTGTGGCTTCATGGGGTTCGGCTTCTTGTTAGCTCCGTCGTAAAAATTTTGTCGTTCAAAAAGAACCCCCACCAAAGCATGGAGGGTACAAACCACCAAGGCAAATGCAAACTTCTATTCTAGTCTTGTGTTAGTTACCTATATATAAAAGTTGATATATTAGAAAACACTAAAGAAACCCATAGACATTTACTTTAAAGAGTAACTATAGTATACAATCTAACATAAATATTTTTATTTAGATTCTAACAATTTAAGCTTTAACCTACTAACCAATAATAATTTTCATGTGCAATTTTACCAATAACATATAACTTTGATTTTCGTCGACGAGAGCATTAATTATTCTTAAATAATCTTATATATTTACATCGACTTAATTCGATTCCACTAAGCAAAATAAGAAAACACACTCGTCTTGTAAGTAAATTAATTATGAGGAAACTAAGTGTAAATTGATTACATGAAAAAAACACACCCTTCGGTTCAATTAAAACACGTCCCGTAAGTTTAGAAAAGAAAAAATGTGTGTTTAGTGAAACTATGCCGAACATAAAATAAAAGGAAAAAGGGGCGTTAATATGTACGTGTCAAACGCCTAAAGGTGGTCGGTCATGTATACATATTATAAAAATATATCCAAATCGAAAGTCGGTCACTACTCTTCGTTCACCACAATATAAGTAACATCTAAGTGTCCTCATTTCCGTAAAACGGATACGGATACGGATACGGATACGGATACAATGGCCGCAAAGCTCATCATAAACAACCACCTCCGCGCTCTAACCGCCTCTCCTCCGCCCTCTCCTCCGCCCTCTCCACCTTCCGGTAACTAACTACACATCCAATCATACATATTTACATCTCAACAATTTTTCATTGTTAATTGATATATCGTCGTCGTCGTTGTTGTTGATTTGCAGAGGAAGTTGCACGAATCGGCTTACGAGAAGGAGGTAGAGGATGAGGTTGATGCTAACGTTGAGGTAATTGCTCCGGTTGAAGACGCGCCTCAACCGGAGGAGTACTGGGAGCCGGATCCGGAGACTGGTGTCTTCGTACCGGCATCCGAGCAGAGCTCGGATGACCCGGTGGTACAACTGAGTTGCACCACCGAGGAAACGGTGTGGATGAGAAGGCGTTTTTTCGACCGCAGGAGGATCTGGAGGCACCTCCGCCCGAGTCGTTTACGGGCGAAATACCTCCAGTTGATCCTTTTGCTGATTCTGAATGATGGTTTGGAGGTTGTTTTTTTGTCATGTGATGCCTTGTTAAATAGATGCATCGGTGTTTGTTCTTGGAGCTTCAAGAAGCTGCCAGGAATTATGTGTATTTTTTTAGTATTTGTTCTTGGAGGTTGCATGTACCGATGATGGAAAATAAGTTTAGAAAAGACGAGATAAAAAAAATACTCGTATGAAAACAATGTAGTGTGATTTGTGATGGGTATGATATATAAAAGATATACAACACAAAAAATATAAATCAGATTTGAATATGGACTAGCTGGAATAACAAGTGAGAAAAGGAACGTCTAGATCTCTATGTTTTTGTTTTTCTCACATTGTTGACAGACATCTTATTCTTTTAACAACAATGATTCAAATATACAATTGAATTCAATTCTTGATGGAAATGGAGTTTTGCAAATTCCCCCTAGAACTGGAAGATCATTTCGAGATCTTCGAACATATTCGGGGTTCATGTCACTATTCTAACTCCGGGCAACACACAAGGAATTACAATCAGTATTCACATTCATCTATCTTTACTCGAATTACAATTTTTATGTACACATTTGAACATCAGTGTCAGATTAAACTCATAAATAAGAACATGTATCACTAAAATTAATTAACAAGTATATGTCTAACATTTTAAAACAGTAAACTTTGAATTTTCAAATTCAAAACCATATATGAACATAGGAAAGTTTCTCACATGTGCAGAGGAAAATAGGAGCCGACCGCCCTTTCTTTTTTCATCGTATTGAGTTCGTACTTTTCAAAAAAATTACTACTTTTCCACCACAACCCCCTCCACCATAGTAATATTCAAGCTCCATTACTAATAGTTCTATGACATAAACTTATGAATAACTCTAGCTTCACTCTTAGTTGAATCGAGTAAAAGAAGATAAATATGAAAATGCAATGGGTGATTAAATTAAATTATACTAACATCCAAAGAAACAGCTTTGATGACTTTGACTAATTCAGGATTTTGATAAGGATAAACCTTTAGCAAAAGAATTTAACCATGCTTTGGAAACGTTTTCAGCTGGCGTTCTTGAGTATGCGTTTTGAAATTGTTAATCTTGTGTTTGCGTTTTGAAATTGATGTGTCAGATATCTAATGTCAAACAAACAGTTCAGTAAGGTTCTGATCATTTACTCATAATTTCTCATACAATATAAATATATTAGTTATCAGAATCTTCCAAACTAGTAAACAAGTTGATAAGTATCACCACCTCAAACTAACGTCATGTCGTGTCAGCTCTGAGTTGTTTGTAAGATCCCCTTAAGGGACATCCCATTTGGTCAAAATATTGTGTATTGCAAATGAATTTTTTGCTCTGAGTTATCATAAACCACAAACAAAATCTCATTCAGGGAACAATTGTATCCTACAAGAGGCTCAAAAGGAAAAAGCATCCTTGTCTTCTACAGATTCAACATGTTTAAGATAACAAAAAGAAAGTTACACTGGCATTGGAGTAAACAAAGAAGATCTTAAAACCCTATTAATCCAATTCTTCTTTTAACTGTCACCAGGAAGAGACTTGATGATGTCGGAATCACCTGTTTTATTGTGACAATACCATAATGTCAAACCGGTGGTGTTTAAGAAAATTAAAAAAATATATACTTTTAGAGAAATTGATTGATACCTGCATCTATGATGCTAAGGCATGACACACGGAAATACTTTCCACATGCTGTTCCAAGATCCACATTGTCTGAGCATAGATAAAAACAAAACATGTAAATGAAAAAAGTATAGATTTTGACTGTATGTAGTATGTATAACCATAGATTGATCTACAGCTAAATATAGGTCCATTTGGTTCAAATGAAGAATGAGTCATTTGTCTATGACATCAATAATCAATGTGTTAAGAAAACAATAAGACTACATAATCAAAAACAGAAAATGTTCAAGCAGTGAAAATATTAGACGTGTATAAAACATGTAAGGTTAAATGGTTAAGTTAATCATAGAAACATATTGAAAATTTCCTTAGGGGTGTAAGGCGTATCCAGCTAAAACCGTTTGGTTATCAAGTAATCAAAGATACAAACAGAAAGTGACAACCAACTACTTCTTTAGAGGTGTTTAAATTTGGCTTACTAAAACTGCTTGGTTCGAATAAATTACAAAAACAAATTGAAAGATGCAATCTAAAACTTCTTCAAGAGTGTTTGGGATTGCCAAGTAAAACTAAGGGGTGCTTGGGATTGCTTACTAAAAACGCTTCTTTGCTTATTGTTCTTACAACTCTTATAATAACACAGCAAGCAGTATCAAATAGTTATATTTCTCTTACATTCACATAAATTGATGTTTCTTAAACAAGAACTATACTCCATTAGTAAAATGGATTTTAACAATTACTGACATGGTTGTTGCATTTTCATTAGTGGCGTTGGCAATGAACATAAATAACTACGATCCTCATCAACATATAATAAGAAGCATAAAATATGAACAAAAGATGAAAAGATCAATGAATAGACATACTTCCGTTGTAATGATGAACTCCAACTTTGGCAAGCATAGCATAGTACTCGATTTCAGACTCCTCAAGGGTGGGCAATTGTTAGATATGATAATTAGCTTGCCTGCAGTTGACATCCAATCAAAACAATATCATAATATAAACCTTATAAGCACAAAGTCCATATGTCCTTAGAATAGATAAAAACTATGTCTTTCAAATGCTCACAAATTATCAACATTTTAACTAATACATAAATACAAGTTTGTCAAAGCTCATTAATATTTGATTCAATAAAAGCTATCATAATTCAACTAATTTGATAAACTAATGATAAACAAATGAATTTAAGCATGTCTACATTACTGCAATTCAAGCTATTATAAAAAAAATGGCTTCTTGTCATCCCAATTGTTCTTAGTTTTTATAAACTGATGACAAATTCAATAACAAGCATAATCAAGCACTTAGTGTTTTACATTTGAAATCAATAAAAGATAATCTTGATTCAGTTGTTTACCTTTTGAGCTCCTGAGAGACTCGAGGACAGTCTTGTATCCAAGAGTGTACTTTCCACTCTTCATGACAAGAGCCAACCTATTGTTGATGCTCTCATGAGTCTTCTTCTGTAATCCCATATAATAAAACACAAATCAGAATCAATAAATGCAATGATCAAAAACACGCATAGAATGTAATAGATGAAGATGTGTGTGCATATTACCGTCTTCTTGCCTGACACCATCTTTGGCCCTTTGGGAAATCAATTGTGTCTCTGTGAACAAATTAGCAACAGATATTAGCTTTTACGATCGATAATGGTGGATCGATAATGGTGGATCGATAATGGTGGATCGATTATGGAATTAGGGTTTGCTTACCAGCGGCGGCGAACAAGATGACACTGAGTTCGATATTATGTGAGTGACGTATTTAATGGACCGAAGAGCTAGTGCTTTTGGGTTTTGTTTTGGGCCCAATTTTATGAACTAATCTATGACATTGGACTTGTTATTTGTATAATACGGCCCGTAATCTTCTAGATAGTAGAATGATAAACATGTTTAACCGATTTCAATTTTAAAATTGGGATATGGTTTTTGGAAAATTATATAAGACTTAGGAGTTATAAACATGTTTAACCGATTTCCATACCCTTTTCTATATGAACAATAATTACTTTGCAACATTAGTCCTCTTCTTGTTGATATTCTCTTTCCATACCCTTTTCATACTCACTTTATATGAACAAAAATGATGATGACAGCCTGAGTACCTAACAAGATGTTTCAGATTACAAAACCACAAACGTTCACTTCAATTTTTAATGGTATAACATAAAATGATGATTTATGTTATGACACAACATATTTACCCATGGACAGCTCTAAGGGGGTGGGGTCGGTGGCCACCTAGGGCCCGATCTACTCAAGGATCCGGAATTTTAAAAATATATATATTATATATGCATGTATTTTTCTATAAAAAAGAATTTGTAGGCTATTAACAAACCCAATAACAATTTAATTATTTTAGTATATTAAATCTTAGAATCCATAACAATCATAACAAGCGCTCAGAGTTGTAAAAATCACTAAACGTAGTAGGGCAGTGAGGTGGTGACTATGGATTAATAGAGAGTAATTGGGATTAATCGGGATCAGACTTTTGTGTATAATTTTATAAATTATGTATAATTATATACGTTTGTTTATGAATTGATTTACAAGTTTTGAGGGATAATTTGTAAATTGGTGAATATTAAGAGGGTTATGTGACACCCTACACATATCCCACATCGGCCGTAGACAGGAGAGATTCCTGGTTCATAAGAAATGTCTGGCCTCTAACATCAACAACGCGTTTTGGGTGTATTGGCTGTGGATGAGAGAAGAACTCCACAGTTAAGCGTGCTCAGGTGGGAGCAATCTAGGGATGGGTGACCTCCCTGGGAAGTTTTCACCTGGGCAACCAAAAGCAAATCCGTGAGCTCCTCGTGGGCAAAGCGGACAATATTGTTGATGCGAAGGGTCGGGTGTTACAGAATGGTATCAGAGCCACTCCTGTGTCGTTCGGGGTGTGGGACATACCTCACCAAGGATGGTGACTTCTCGGGCTCATCGAGGACGATGAGTCCAAACAGGGGGTGCTTGTGACACCCTACACATATCCCACATCGGCCGTAGACAGGAGAGATTCCTGGTTCATAAGAAATGTCTGGCCTCTAACATCAACAACGCGTTTTGGGCGTATTGGCTGTGGATGAGAGAAGAACTCCACAGTTAAGCGTGCTCAGGTGGGAGCAATAGGGATGGGTGACCTCCCTGGGAAGTTTTCACCTGGGCAACCAAAAGCAATCCGTGAGCTCCTCGTGGGCAAAGCGGACAATATTGTTGATGCGAAGGGTCGGGTGTTACAGGTTAAATGTAAAAAAACATAAACTTAGCTCAATATTAAACCCTAATTTTAAAACAGACTGTCCCCTTCCATCGTTCCAGTTATTATCGTTCGTCCATTCCCCTCGTTTACGTCACCGGAGTCGCAAATCGTCACTGGAGTCACAAATCATCACTGGAATTGGCAAATCCAGAGCCGGAATGGTAAAATATGACGGTTATCATCGCTAGAACACCACCGATTTGGACGATTTGGTCTGGCTTTGACCAATTTGATAGACTACCTCCTAGCACCTCCAATTTGATGAAATCAAAGCGGCCAATCTCCGATTAATGATTAATCGCCGACTAATCGGATGCTAATCGTGATTTTTACAACATTGCGAGCGGCTCGACTCATTTAATCTCGTGAGCAGGCTCGAGCTAGATATGTGAAGCTCAAGTTTGAGCTCGATAATCTAATGAACTTTTTCAGGATCAGGCTCGGCTCGCCTCGAGCTCGATATGTGAAACTCGAGCTCAGGCTTGATAATCTAATGAGTTTTTTTAGCACTAGGCTTAGCTCGGGACTCGATAAGGCTCGTTCTATTTCGAGCTTTTTATTCCTCTCTATTTTGCTCTCTCTTAGAAGGTGTATATATAAAGAGTAATAATTAGAGACTAAACATAAAATTAAAAGTTAGGTAACCAAAACATAAACACAAAAAGTTTACTATTCATTTACCATTTCTTTTAATAATAGAGTACTTAGTTTATATCACTACCATTTACCCAATCTAAACCCAAATTTAATAATAGAGTACTTAGTTTATATCACTACCATTTACCCAATCTAAACCCAAATTTAAGAGGCAAGACATAAGATCGATCGGTAGCAAGGAGTCGGAGACAAGTTGAGTTCTAAAGGCCAATCCCATAACTAAAGTTGTTGAAGGTCTTACTTACGATCCACAATGTCAATAAAGACTTAGCGTATTAGCAATGATAGATATTGAAAAAGATATATTAGAATAAAGACTTGATCAACAACTTTGTTTACAAAAACGCTAGGTGAGCCATGATTCTCTTAAGTAAATTAGATTATTTTGCTACAATACGTTTGTTTTGTTTATTAAGAAACAATTATTGTCGTATTACGGGTTATTGATTTATATTACAAGGCCCATATTTTTCTACTTACTCATGGCCAAAATATATTGTGAATTCTCTGGCACAACCAAGTATTACTTACAAAAAAGCTTAAATGGTTGACAATTATAGCTTAACATCATACTTAGTTTATTAATAACTCTGAAGCAATTTTAGAGTTGGCTACTGTCACGTTAATTACTAAAACATTAAATGTATGTATATGTCACATGTTCAATCATTGAAATTAAATGATTGTTGGTAGTTTCTTAATGGTTCCACTAAAATGTTACATGTGAATCAATAAGAGGTTAAAATGTTTGTTTAAAAAAACACAGCCTGTTAAATTCAACTCTGAATTGTAAAGTTAGAAAACAATGTTGAATGGAACTATAGACATCTTTACCCCCTCAAAACACACCAACCAAACCTTCGTGAAGCATTCTTCCCACCCATCACATACCTCTCCTGTTGTAGCCTTCGTCGTCAGCGCCACCCTTATCGTTGTCGCCCCCTTCCCGCTGCACCCCTTGTCTCTGTTCCTCTCGTCATCCATCCAGCTAGGGTCGTGACCCCTTTGTTCGTTTTTTTTCTCACTACAACAACTTCTTCCTGTTTGGTTTTCTCATCTATTCAGGTAAATATCTTTTCATTTTTTTATATATTCATGATCTCATATATTGTAGCTTTAAGGTTTCATAATGAAACTTGTATGTACTAGTGTTCTATGAATCTGAAAAATTAGGGCTTTTTATGAAAATTGGATATTATTAGTTCATGAAAGTTGTATTTTAGTTCTAGGGTTTCAAGATTTTCTCAATTGTAAATGTTTTTAGTTTGTGAAAGTTGTGTTTGCTTTGATTTAAGATGTTGCTAGGTTTATGAAAGTAATATTTGGATTGATTCAAAACAAACCTAATTTTTGAAAGTTGTGTTTGCTTTGATTCAAGATGTTTATAGTTTATGAAATTTAGGTTTGATTTAAGATGTTGCAAGGATATGAAAGTTGTGTTTGCTTTGATTCCAGATGTTTATAGTTATGCTTTGATTTAAGATGTTGCTAGGTTATGAAAGTTATATTGGGATTGATTCAAAACAAACCTAGTTTTTGAAAGTTATGTTTGCTTTGATTCAAGATGTTTTTGTTTTATGAAATTTGAGTTTGCTTTGATTCAAGACGTTGATGGTTACAAAAGTTATGTATGCTTTGATTCAATATGTTTCTAGTTTATAGAAGTTATGTTTGGTTTGATTCAAGACAAATATAGTTTACTAAAATTCTGTTTGCTTTGATTCAAGATGTTTATAGTTTATAAAAGTTAGGTTTTCTTTGATTCAAGAGGTTGCTAGTTACAAAAGTTATGTTTGTTTGATTCAAAACAAATCTAGATTATAAAATTTATGTTAGCTTTGATACAAGATGTTAGCTAGATTACGAAAGTCATGTTTGGTTTGATTCAATATGCTTCTACTTTATGTTTTCCTTAAAGTTTGTCGATATGCTAGTTTTTGAGTTTGTTATTGTTTAAAGAAAATGACTCAAAATAATTAGGATTAATTGAAAGCACGAGAGGGTTGAAATTTTTTTTTAAAACATGTGTCCATGACTTGACACATTATGGACGTGGGGGAAGCAGTCTTAAGCAAATATGACGAAAGAATGTAGTAGATAAAATGAAAAGTAAACACATATCATAGTGGATCAAAGACAAATGATAAATCATTATGATTATTTAAAAGCTAAATTTACAGCCTAGTCATAGCTAACAAACAAAACTAGCAATGTTTATAATCTCGTAACAAACACTTTTAACTTGTCAAAGGAAGAATGGCTATTAGAGGTGAAATACTTCCTAAATATTGATTATTATTATATTCCAATAATCCTATACTATTTTATAATATTTTTTCATTCAATCTAATAAATTATAGAAGCTTTGAGAAGTGTGTCATTTTCTTACCCCTGAACTTTGTGTTCAATTGTTCAAGAGCTCTACGTCCAATGGGTTTGAAACTCGTGGTCCATCTTTAACACTTTCTCATCCTTCTAATGAAGTGCCTGGTCAAAATTAAGATGGTCTTGAGGATATCGAATGCACTCAAATGGAACTAAGCATTAATGAAGAGTCATTTTATCAATCCAAAAAAACAAAAAAAACTAACTACAGGTGTTAGTGAGGAGTCAACCATTCAATCTAAAGCTAAAAACGACAAACAAAAAGATAAAAAAACATTATACTCAAAGCTATTAGAAGTTGGGGACCAACTTAGACAGGTGGCAAAGATGTTGATTGATAAACACAATCTGTCTAATGATATGGATGCATGCATGAAAAAGTTGGAGAGTTTGGAGTGTCGAATCTTGATTTGCAATATAAAACAGAACTTTTGCTCTTCGGTGAAAATGCTAACATAACTAAGGTGTGGTTACAACTTCAATGGTTAACATATGAGCTATGGGTTAAAAATGCAGGAGCTAAATATAGATTGTTTTGATGCTATGTTAATAGATTCTTTTTTGGATGTGATTGATAGGTTTATTGAAAATATGTGTATGGGTTTTTTCGGATGTGATGGGTAGTTTTTTGGATAATATGTTTATGGGTTTTTTTGATCTGATTGATAGGGCTTTGATAATATATTTAAATGTTGTAAGGCCCTGTTCACGGGACGCTTACAGCTGGTGATTCATCGCACGTAAAACATATACTTTACATTTATTCATCAAAACATTACAGCGAAAAAAAACATAAAACAAATGGCATTTCATTTCATTCTAAAAACTTTTGCGAATAATGCATTGTTTGTTGGTTACAAAATTACATTGTTGTATTACATCACAAAAGCCTTAATTAAATGATGCCATCCAAAAGAGCTACGTAGCCGCCTCGTGCCATCCTCAGCAACGTTTACCTGCCAACTGAAAACGTATAAAAGTCAGTGTCGCTGAGTGAGTTCTAGTTTTATGATAAAACATACGTAAATCGTTATTTATTTCTTTACAGAGTCCATACTATACGCTTCATTCGTTCGTGGTCATACATCATACGTACATACAGATAATATCTTTATTATCTTCCATTACGTTTGTTAACCTTCGTTCATTCGTTACATCTTGTGACATGTACATTACCCCGAACATTGTGCACGAAGCTGGTTACTGGGCCTGAGGTCTTTCATAGACCTCGAACATTATGCACGAAGCTGACTCCAGTACCTAGGGCAAGTTCATTCACCATTCATCTTTTCTTTTCATTCCGGATCAATGCCATATGCTATACCCCGAACATTGTGCACGAAGCTGGTTACTGGGCCTGAGGTCTTTCATAGACCGCGAACATTATGCACGAAGCTGACTCCAGTACCTAGGGCAAGCAGCAAGGATCCCATACATATGGTTAATCACAGGGATTGGACCCCAGTGTGCATCCTTCTGGGGTAGCTAACCCGCACACAGTTGAGCTAACACCCTTCATTGGGTGTGGACCTCCATACATTTGCTTGCAAGACTTTTTACGTTCATTCATTCGTTAATGCATGCATTCTTTCATCATGTTCCTCTTTCATTATCTTTCACTTTAAGTTACATAATACTTTCGGTTCATTCATTAACATAACACGTAAAGCCATGGAAAGATAAACATTCATCATCATAGGAACATAACATACCATTCACACATCATCACACAGGGCATCATACATACATAACATACATCATGCATAGTCCTGCAACATCATCATCATCATCATCAATAACATGCCCATCACACTATTTATGACTCCAAAAGTCAACTTATAGTCCCCTGAGAATTTCCCAAGTCAAAGCCTACTTTACACATTTTCCCCAGAAATCCGAAAAATATTCTAAGTCCTAGGCGCATGGGCACTATGCAGGCGCATGGACACTATTCAGGCGCATGGGGAACACTTAGGCACATGGGCCACTTTCAGGCGCATGGGGACTTCTGGACATCTAAACACTTAGTAAATTCCAGCCCAATCTAGGCGTATGGATACTATTCAGACGCATGAACACTTAGGCGCATGAACACTTAGGCGCATGGGCCACTTGGGCGCATGGGCCACTTGGGCGCATGGGCACTATTGGGGCGCATGGCCCTATCCTTAGTCGTCCGACTAACATTTCTAGGCGCATGGGCCACTGTTCAGGCGCATGGGCTATACTTAGACTTTTCTAAGGAAAATTTTGGACGCATGAGCTACTGTTTAGGCGCATGGCTCACACTTACTTCTTTCTAAGGCAATTTCAGGCGCATGAACACTTATCTAGGCGCATGAGCATTCTGTAAAACATGTTTCTAGGATATTTCCAATCCAAATCATCAAACCTATCTGTTCTAAGCATAATGTGGCTATTCTAAACATGAATAACCTATAAACATTCAAGAACCAACATCCAACATACACAATGCATACGGGTATTCACACATAGACTTGCAAAATCATTTTAATACATTTTCAGCCCCAAAGATAGTTTAAAACATGTAAAAACCAGGGTCTAGAACTCACCTGGTACAACTTGGGTGTTCTTCCTTTTAACCCGATTGCAAAGAGTTCAAAACACCTAGAAACAACATCCAAAAACACACACACACAAGCACAAACACAACCTATAAGCATACAAACACATAATCGGAATAAAACCCGTCATAAACATGTAAAAACCACAAATTCTTACCTTGAATTCGTTCACTTCTTCTTCTTCTTCTACAAGCCGAGAGTTTCTACTCTCCTCTTGTCTTTCTCTCTCTCTAAAGCCGAAGAAGATGTTCATGTGAAGTGAGGGTGGGCAGCCATGCCCACCTTTACACCAACATTTCAAAGATTTTTGTCCTTTTTACATTTTTAGTCCCTCCACTTGGACCTTATTGCCTTTCTTGCTTTTATTCTTCATATCTTGACTTTTAAAAATAACCGGGTGTTACGATTCCACCCCCTTATATAGGTTTTGTCCCTGAAACCTGTTATTCCTCAAACAGACGAGGATAATGCTGCCACATCTCCTCCTCAGTTTCCCATGTAGATTCGGATCCCTTCCTGTGCTTCCACTGTACACGCACAAGAGGAACCACTTTATTTCTCAGCCTCTTCTCTTTACGATCGATGATTGCCACTGGTTGCTCCACATAATTGAGCCTTTCATCAACTTCAATGTCCTCCAATGGAACAATCATGTCTTCGTCAGCTAAGCACTTTCTCAAATGAGATACATGGAATGTCGGGTGAATTCCACTTAACTCACCCGGCAAGTCCAATCTATAGGCCACCTCTCCTACTCGAGCAATGATTCGGAAAGGGCCTATATATCTTGGGCTCAACTTGCCCCGCTTCCTGAATCTGATAATACCCTTCCAAGGTGAGACCTTCAACATAACCCAGTCACCCACCTGGAATTCAGTTGGTCTACATCGTTTATCGGCATACGACTTTTGTCTATCTTTGGCTACCTTTATGAAGGCTTTAATCTTTTCGAGCTTCTCATTCGTAGCCTCGGTTACCTCGACGCTTCCCAACTCTTTTGACCAATATCACCCCAACATACGGTGTTCTGCATCTTCTACCGTATAACATCTCGTATGGTGGCATACCAATGCTGGCATGATAACTATTGTTGTACGAGAATTCAGCTAGCGGTAAGTGGTCGTCCTAACTTCCACCAAAATCGAGTACACATGCCTGAAGCATGTCCTCCAACGTCTGAATGGTCATTTCTGACTAACCATCAGTTTGGGGATGATAAGTCGTGCTAATATGTAACCTCGTCCCCATGGCATCGTGGAATTTCTTCCAGAATTTAGATGTAAACCGGGTGTCGCGATCAAACACGATAGACACCGGCACACCATGACGAGTTACAACCTCCTTGATGAACAGCTCAGCCAACCTCTCGAATGAATATGTCTCACGGATCGGTAGGAAGTGAGCACTCTTCGTCAAGCGGTCAACAATCACCCATATGGCATCGTTCCCCTTCGGAGTATGTGGCAGCTTCGTAATGAAATCCATGGTGATGTGCTCCAACTTCCATTCCGGTATATCCAAAGGTTGGATCTTGCCATACGCATTTTTATGTTCCACCTTCACTTGCAAACAAGTAAGGCACTTGCTCACATACTCCACCACGCCACGCTTCATACCTGACCACCAATAATCCTTCTTCATGTCTTGGTACATGTTTGTGGCACCGGGATGGATAGAGTATCGAGTCTTGTGAGCTTCGTCCATAATCTTCACTCATAGATTCCCGAAACGAGGAATCCACACCCATCCAAATCGAGTTTTAACACAAAGCGTGTTTTCACTCAATTCCCTAACCAGACCTCTCATTCTTTCAGAGTTTTGATGATCTTCTTTTAATGCCTCATCCTGAAATTCTTTGACTTGCTTCATTACATCAGAGGTCATGATTAGTTGGTATGCTTTCACCCGAATTGGCTCGGGCCTCTCCTTCCGGCTAAGAGCATCAACCACCACATTAGCTTTGCCCGAATGGTAATGGATCTCACAATCATAATCCTTTATGAGCTCCAACCATCGTCTCTGTCTCATATTCAGGTCCTTCTGCTCAAAGAAGTACTTTAAGCTCTTATGGTCGGTGAAGATGGTGCACTTCGTTCCATACAGATAGTGCCTCCAAATCTTTAGTGCAAAGACCACGGCCGCTAGTTCCAAGTCATGAGTAGGGTAGTTGACCTCATGAACCTTCAGTTGTCGGGATGCGTAGGCTATAACTTTTCATCTTTGCATTAACACACACCCCAACCCCAAGTAAGAAGCGTGTGAATACACCACCAAATCTTCGCTTCCATCGGGTAACAACAAGACAAGAGCTTGAGTCAACCTCGCCGTCAATTCCTCGAATGCCTTCTCCTAAGCCTGACCCCATACATACTTTACATCCTTTCAGGTCAACTTAGTCAGTGGAGAAGCAATCTTAGAGAAGTCTTGGATAAATCTCCTATAGTAGCCCGCCAAACCCAAGAAACTACGAATCTTGGATGGCGTCTTCGGAGACTTCCATTGCATCACTGCCTCTACCTTAGCCGGTCCACCATAATCCCATCGGGATTCACCACATGACCCAAGAACTGAACTTCACGTAACCAAAATGCGCACTTGGAGAATTTTGCATACAACTTCTCCCTTCTCAACATCTCCAGAACCTCACGAATGTGACCGGCATGCTCAATCTCACTCTTTGAATAAATCAGGATATCATCAATAAACACAATCACTGATTTATCTAACATTGGCCGACACACTCGATTCATCAGATCCATAAAAGCAGCCGGCGCATTGGTCAATCCAAATGACATAACGAGGAACTTATAGTGACCGTAGCGCGTGCGAAAAGCTGTTTTAGGAATGTCCTGCTTCTTCACTTTCAACTGATGGTAACCAGATCGAAGATCTATCCTCGAAAACCAACTGGCACCTTGGAGCTGATCAAACAGATCGTCTATTCTTGGTAGGGGGTATCGGTTTTTTACTGTCAACTTGTTCAGCTCTCGGTAGTCAATACACATCCTCATACTATCGTATTTCTTCTTCACAAATAATACTGGAGCACCCCATGGAGAGATACTCGGTCTAATGAACCCCTTATCCAGTAGTTCTTGCAACTGCTCCATTAACTCTTTCATCTCAGTCGGAGCCAACCGGTACGGTGCCTTGGCAACGGGTTGGGCACCGGGTATCAAGTCAATTTGGAACTCAACCTTGCGATCTGGTGGCACACCGGGTAAGTCTTTTGGGAATACGTCCGGAAAGTCACACACCACTGGTACTTCGGATAATTACGGTACTGACCCATCCACATCTTTTATGTATGCCAGTAGGCACTACATCCGCGTCTCATGCACTTTCCCGTGACGCGATCACCATAAACCGTCACCTCATTTCTGTCAGGCGTTGTTAGTCGGATCATCTTCTTACGACACATGATGTTTGCCTCATAGGTTGCTAACCAGTCCATCCCTAGTACTACATCAAATCCACCCAAGGGCATCACATGTAACCTAGCAGCAAACCTATGGCCTTCTAGTTCTATGGCACAGTCCTCTATCACCTCAGTAATTCTAGTGGACTTACCAATAGCAGTTTCTACATTGAATGGCTCACCAATACATCTACTCTTATTGGGAAACTTAGCACAAAAGGCAGCAGAAATGAAACTCCTACTAGCACAAGAATCAAACAACATAGATGCAAGAGTTTGGTTTACTAGAAACATACCTGACACCACGTCGGGATCTGTCCTAGCCTCCTCCCGAGTCATCATGAAAGCTCGGGCGCTTGCCTTCTGCCCTTCTCCTCCGGCCTTCTTCACCCGGAACTCTCGACCGTTGGCTTCTTACACTCCCTACTCATGCGACCACTTCCCCCACAGTTGAAACACTTCACACCTCCACAATCTCTAGCCATATGACCAGGCTTCCCACACTTGAAACAAATATTCGACCCCCATCTACACTCGCCACCGTGCTCCTTCCCGTACTTGCCACACTTCTCCAACCCAGCAACACCAGTTGTGACCTGTTGGACCAAAAGAACCAATGAGCCAGATCAGAAAAACCTTAAGTCCCACAGACGTCACAACAACTGCTAAAGTCCACAACAGCTGAAGACAAGTGCTGAAGACAAAGTCTGAAGACAAGTGCTGAAGACAAAGTCTGAAGACAAGTGCTGAAGACAAAGTCTGAAGACAAGTGCTGAAGACAAAGTCTGAAGACAAGTGCTGAAGACAAAGTCTGAAGACACAAGTGCTGAAGACAAAGTCTGAAGACAAGTGCTGAAGACAAGTGCTGAAGACAAAGTCTGAAGACACAAGTGCTGAAGACAAAGTCTGAAGACACAAGTGCTGAAGACAAAGTCTGAAGACACAGTGCTGAAGACAAAGTCTGAAGACACAAGTGCTGAAGACAAAGTCTGAAGACACAAGTGCTGAAGACAAAGTCTGAAGACACAAGTGCTGAAGACAAAGTCTGAAGACACAAGTGCTGAAGACCAAGTAGCAGACGTTGTCACAACAGCTGAAGAGGTCTTCTTCAGTAGTTGTGACGGTTTTCTTTTCAGTAGTTTTATGTTTTTCTTTTCAGTAGTTTTGTAAAACGACTGAAGAGCTTGTTCTTCAGTCGTTGTAGTTTCAGTAGTTTCGTATCAGTAGTTTTATGTTTTGTACTTAGCACTCTGATATGTTCTCAATAGTTGTGAACATTTCAGTAGTTTGTTAAGTTTTAGTTATTTTTGTAATAAATCTGCCAGATGTCACTATCTCGTGATATCAGCAGTGATTGCACTCTATATAAGGAGTGTCAACCTAATTGTAATCGGTGAATGATTGAGCAGAAACATTTGATATTATTAAAACATTCCTTTTCACAGAAATATATTCTCTCCGTTACAACCGTATTTGTTCTTAATGCATACGAATATCAAATTCTTGCTATAATTTGTCTAATTCTTGTTCTTATTCCGCTGCGTTACACTCTAATCCATCAAACTTGAGATCACTGATCCTGTCATGACCACACGTCGGTCACCTACCCTCGCCACCTTATTGTTTGGAGCGGCTCTACCACGTCCAAACCGTTTCCCATTCTAGTTTCTCCCATCCCTACTCGTCTTCTTCTCCTCAACCACTACCACCTCACGCTTATCAGATAGTCTACCAGCCAAATCAACCACCGACCTAAAAGTGCTTGGCCGGGCGGCGATCATATGCCTACAGATGTTAAAAGATAACCTATGGATTTGGAGGATGAGATTATCATTTTCATTTTAATTTTTTGGAAATGGTTACGCTTAGCCACAGAAAGAATTGAAAGGATAAGAGACTTGAATTTGACAATGACTGGTCATGGGTACACGCAAAGTTGTTGCATGTTCTTCTACATAATGTTATGAGATGATGTGTCTTTCACATGAAGCATATGCACTATTATACAATCATTTTTAACAAAAGAATTGGTTAAGTAGTAGGCTGATAACGTTTGAAGAAAAGTTGCTTATGTTTTTTATTGTCATACGATATATTGAACGTCTTCGGATGGTTAAAAAAAGATTTTAACACGCAATAGAAATGATTCATAGATGTTTTCATAGATCCTATACGCATTGATGAAATTTCCAAAATAAGTTGTAGTTCCATCATCTTCTATTGCAAAAACAATACCTCAAGAGGGATGGAAAGCTAAAATTGTTAGGAGACCGTGTACTGGACGGAGTACTAAATGATTCACGTGTATACCGAATCAAATAGTGCGGAATCCTATTTGATTGGCGATCCTATCAGTGAGAACGTTAACCCGATTGATATAAGATTAATCTAAATGTTAAGAACGAATAGGATTGATCAAGAACGATCTATGAACTTGGACTGGCTTTCTTGGACGTTCTGGATGGCTAGGGTACGTATAGGAGTCGAATTCTTCAAAGTGTTATCTTTTTCCACGAATTAAGTGGTATTTATAGGTTAGGGTTACTCATTCGTGCGACTGAACCATTAGCATGGTTCAGTCGTGCGACTGAGTCATGCGGTTAATCCATTCGCACGACTGAGTGTTCAGTCGTGCGACTGAGTCAATCTCATGTCACAATTGTGCAACTGATCCAGTCTCCTGGTTCAGTCGTGTGACTGGTTCATTAGCATGAAATTGTTCATGCGTATGGTCCATTAGCATGGGCCATTCGCATGAGAACTTCATATGACTAAGTTTGAATATGTTTCACAATCATTACTTGACTTAGATCTATTCAAACAACCACAACCTATATAGTTGGTTCAATATGCGTTAATAAATGATAAACATTAAATCATACACTAAAACATTTAAACATTAGGATCAATAACCACATAATATTTTCATTCAACTCATATATTTCATTTACATTAAGGACATGATAGACATATTACATTAAGACCGTAAACTAGGTACATATGGATCAACAAACTCCCCTTTGGACCTAGTTTCTATCATTGTCTGGCATCCTTCATTAGCTCGTCAAACTTTTATGCCTCTCCTCGACTATGACTCCAGCGTGTATCTCAAATGCAAAGCAGAGTCTTATTACGTTCTGAAATTGGAGGGCCTGTATAATATCCTGTGGATCATAGAATAGTGGCCACCTGTATAAAGTATAATCATCATTCGCTAACAGGTTGGTTAGCCACATTGGGTCAAATACCCGGATTGTCTCCATTTGGCTCCCTTTTTGTAATACTATGACCGCTTCTCTTGTACGCCAGTCATAATACCACCACTTGAAGTGGGGAGTGAAGTCCTGTGGCATTTCCCTCAATGGGATCTTAGACATAGTACGTAGAGGACTCCACTTCAACACCACTTTGGGTTTCCCAGTCCTTGGGTCCACCTCTGACCTACGAATATACCTCGTCGGTTGTTAAGGCTTGAAATTAACCCATCGTGTGTGGTATTCTCTCTTCAACGCAGCTTCAAACCATCCTGACATCTTCCTAGGGTCAGCATACAGCAGGTTCAGGCGTGTTAACTGGTTGAGCTCAAAATCAGGAAGAGTCTTCAGATGATGTGAAAATCTGAAGTACTCAATTCCCTTTTCACTACATATACATTCAGATCCTGAAAGTAAGCCCACGCGATTATCTTGCCAGACACCTTAAGATGCTTCTTGACTTGGTAGAGCTTGGTGCAGGCACTAGGCTTTAGGGTTGTGCGTTGGGCACGGATCTCTGCAAAACAAGTTGCCCATTCAGCCTTTTTGTTTTCAACATCGGCGTCCGTGGCTTGGGCTTGGCCTTTTGTTTTCTCGGTCTCCCTCTCCATCGTATCCAATTTAACATAAATATCACTGTCGAGTGTATCTCCAAAATCAGGGATCATATTTCCCTCTCGATCAGTATATTCTGGATAGTGCTGTGCTGTGATGTCTTCAATCACTATCTCATCAACATCATTGAGCTCGTCATCACTAGCAACATCGATGGTAGGGGCATCCTTAACCAATTCATCCGGGTTTAACCGGAACATTTTTGTGAGTTGCTCATCAGTGAGGTTGTGAATAATTTCTCCTTCTTCGGGAGTATAGCTTACAGACCTCCTGACAACCCCTTGCAGATCAAGTATCATTATGAGATGAGACTTGATCTGCTGAAGGAGAGCAACATCGTAGTCATCTCGCTGATAATGTGGATCTACTTGATTTAAAACATTTAACACATCATGCATCAGTAAATATCAAGACATTAAACATTAATATATATACATAAACATTCAAGCACATAAGTTTAATACAATATTCAAATTACACATGATTTAAATTACACAAAACTCTATGCATTACTTTTGTCTTGGATCATGTGTTCTTCTGCTGTCGGGGCTGATGTCGAGGCACCTGGAGCTTGAGTCTTTTTGGTCCGCCTCTCACTAGCTTCCTATGCACCCGAAGCAGATGAATCTCCTCATCCTCCTTCAGTGTCTCCTCCATCCTCATCATCACATTCATCATCACCATCATTATCATTATCATCACTCTCATCATCATCACTATCATCACCATCATCACCTTCTCCCTCTCTGATCTTCATAGGCTCATCCTTTGTGCCCTTAAGTTTGAGCAGGATGGTCCTCTTAGCATCCTCCAACTCCTCAATCTTCTTAGTAGATAACACGTTTTGCTCCTTGAGTTGGGAAATCTCTAGACTTTGAGCAGCCATTTGCCGAGCTTGCTCCTCATTTGCTGCACCTGCTGAGATATCTATTGTGATTGTGCAGCAGTAAGCTCCACTAACTGTCGGAGCTGAGTAGTCTTCTCGTCATCGGCTGCTAACAGCTTCAGCACCATACGGTTTAGTGCTGAAAGCTATTCCTCTACCCCACTGGGAGGTAGAGATGATCCTGATGGAAAGGATGGGTGATATGATGGTCCTCTTTGGTGGCTAGATGTGGTGGTGGTAGAAGTGGTGTATATGGGAGGTGGTATGTGTGTGGGTGGTGATGGGTAAGCTAAAGTGGTGGATGTGATATGGGGAAGTGGTGGAGTGGCTGAGGTAGTGGTGGTGTGTGTGTGGCAGTAATGGTGACAGGTGGAATGGTGGTAGTGGTGATGAGGGGAGAGGTAGAGGTAGTGGTGGTGTGGTAGAGGTGGTGGCTATAGTGGTGGCAAAGGTCATCCTCCTCTTCTTCGTCTTCATCCCATGGGGCTGAGCCATCCTTTTCCTCATCATGCCCTGGAGGTGGATGCTCCCCCTGGGATGCTGCTGGGTAGACCTGGTGAGTAGCTGGGGTCGGCTGCAGTCTCCCCAGACTCGCTAGGGCGTCCTCCAACCTCCCGAATGCCTCGGTCGGTGGCAATCACCCTGCTGCCCACTGTCTTGGTTTGGGGCTCCTCATCACTCTCTTCCTCCTCATCAGGAGGACAGAAATCTTGATGGAAACTGGCGGTGGTGGCATCTGCATGAGTGGGTGGTGGAGGTGTAGTATGTGCAGTGCTAGCCCTAGAAACAGCGGGGCCAGACTCCCCACCAGTGTCACCGTCATCATTATCGGGGTCATCAGATGGAAGAGCAATCTGCTCAACATCTGAATCACTCTCCTCGTGGTGCCACTTACGCCTTCCCGGCGCCACATACTCCTCCCGGGCCAGATGCCCGAATAGTCTCTTTACAGGGGTTTGACTTGCTTTCCCCTATAGACCTTCATGCGGCCTAATGTCATGTCATCCATCACCGCAAGTGATACCGCATCATGGCTCTCCTTAGGCAGAGAGGGCAGCTTCTCGTCAATAATCATCTGAAGAAACCTCGGTACATGCAAAATCCCTCTTTGCCTTTTGCCTCAAGATTCTCTATCAGGTATCCAAAGATCATGCTGGAGAAGCTGAAGGGATGGTTCAGCACCAGTGCCATGTAGGCATTCTGAATCTAGTTTGATAGATCATCAAAGCCACCCCTCCTCGAAGCAATGCACTTCAGTCACGTGTGCTAAGTACTTGTACTGGGGACACATGCTGCTATTGTTTAGCACACCTGCATTTATGCCCCCAAAGTACTTCATCCTAAGGAAGCATCTCCTCACAATCAGAGGGTGTAGTCTGGTTGGGTGATCAGCATCCTCACCCAAATCCAGCACTCGTCTAATATCTGCAGCAGTCACCTCTGTGTCTTGCCCAAATATAGTACTCTTGATGCAGTAGGGCTCATGAGATCGATCAACTGATGCACCCTCCTAAAAGGCCTGCTGGATAGACCTGTAGGGAGTGCATGGTGTAGATATGGCTCGGTGTATCCTTGATCTCTTCAGGAACACAATGATACCAGCAAACTCGGCTGCGTTCCGAGTGGTGGCGTCCAGATGAGCACAAATATTGTGCTTGTGTTGATGGTCCCCGATCAGCCATCTATCTGTAACACAAGAAGCATACAAGTTAGATCATCACACAACATAAACCATTTCAAATTAATCTGTTTGAGATCAGTCTGGTTCAATCGTGCGATTGAACCATATGACTAGGTTCAATCGTTTGAACTAACATGCGACTGAATACAACCGGGTGACTTATCTTGCAACTGAGTTCAATCAGGCGACTGAGCCTACAACTGGTTCAGTCGGCCGACTGAGCTCATACGCATTGTTCATTCGACCGATTGAGTCATTTGTCCAACTCAGTCGTGCGATTGTAGTTCATCCGGGGTCCAGTCGTATGACCTACTATCTGTTCGATTCAGATTCAAATTTTGAGCAAATCTTAACATTAGACATCGTTGTTTGGCTCATTACACTCGCAATAACACTACTTAGCACCTATTAACCTTGATTTGAACATTTTAATTAGTTTTATTAGTTAATTTGTCCAACTAAGTTTCGGTTCTTGGTTAGAGCCGAATTCAATGATTAGGGCATGAAACAACTAAGATTTATGTAGGTTGCACTGCATTGTACCTGTATAACAACTAGCAATCATCAGAATCTCGAAATTTAAGTCAAGTAAGTCAGAAGAAATTTTGGCAGAGTAACGACTCAATATGCGATTTTAGGGCGATTGAGGGGTGGCGAGTATGTGCGATCGACTATGGCCCTATTTATACTTAATCTAGTTTCAATCGGGCGACTGGATCCATTCGCTTCTTTCATTCGGGCGATTGGAACCAGTCGGGCGATTGGTTCAGTCGATCACTTTCAGTCGGCCGACTGGGTTTCAGTCGGCAGACTGACTCATTCAGACAACTCCATTCGGGTGTCTAGTGCATAATTATGGTCCAATCGGACGACTGGTCCATACTCATGGTCCAGTCATGCGAATGGATCATACTTATGGTATTGACTTTATGACCAATTGACATTTAACCCCATTTAACTATGGATAAACATTTTGAGCAGTTGATCATCTCAGACATGATCATTTTAACTTTGAAAACTTTTGATCACCTCGGTCAGGATCTTTTTAAGCAAAAAAACATGTTGTCACCTCAGATGTGACCCATTTAACATTTGACCACACATTTGGTCACCTTAGACTGTTGGGTTTGCAAGAACATGAAACGAAGTTTAACCATTTAAACTTTTCATAAAACGCAGCGGATATATATATAACTTTTAACACTTTTTAAGCTGAAAAACCATGTTCATAGATGTCCATATAAGTGTAAGAAGCAAACCCATTAACCAAAGGATCATTTATGTGAATAATCAAGCTAAGAACATAAAGAAACGACATAAAATCACAGCTACATAGAGCTGTGAATACATCTACCTTTCTGCAGAAAAACGACCAAAGAAAAGGGGTGAAAAATGCTTGTGAATCCGGCCAAGAGTCCAAAGAAGGCCTCCTCAAGCTTGTATACCCCAAGCTTGTATTCAAACACCCTTCTTGTTAGGGAGAACACCACAAATCAGCTCTCAAAGAAGACACTTTTCTGCCAATCTTCCGAAAATTAGAGAGAAAGAGAGAGAGAGCTGAATGCTAGAGAGGAATGATAGTTGTGTGTGTAACTAGTTAAGCCCCTTGTATTTTCAAGGACACAAAGGTCCAATGCAATGCAAGAGGGGCGGCCAACATCTTTTAAAATTGAGAGTTCCCTCTCAATTTTTATAACACAATAAAATGTTAACTAGCCACTTAACTAGATATATTATTTATACAACTAACCCATTTAATTGTATAATATATATATATACACTACCATTATTAATTTGTAATGTTATTCAACTAATTTAAATAGCATTACAAATAATATTATTGAACAAAATATCCTAATAAATTGTCCATCTTATTTGCAACTAGTTTAGAAAACCCATTTTCTAAATTGGTGTTAATATTCAATTATATCATGTAATTGAATATTAATAGGTTTTGTTAAGCTTGTTGTTGGGTATAACCCGACTTGGATCATAACGTACTAACCACATCAATATTCTAAGTGTCTTGGGCACACACAGAATCTTACAATCTCCCACTTGCCCAAGATTCATAGAAGATTGATGCAAGCAGTAAATACCGCCTAACAACGGTTTACTACCCTTAATACGTATGACTTATAGCCATTCAATAACATCATCCCCTTTTCAAGTACCTTACTTGAAATGATTTAGGTGAATCAATCATCTATCCTTTTGTTACAGATGTCATGTTAAATCCAAGAACATAGAATGATCATCTCTTGTTGATTTAACTTTTCAGGCCTTAGACATCTAACTCTCAACGAATAAGAGGAACAAATTCCATCTTGACAACATATGTTTCTCACAAACACCTCGTGTCATATCTGAACACACTCTTGTGTACTGTCCACTATTTCAGGATAGTGAAGAATTAGCTCAAGGTATGACACTTAGTGAATATCAAAACCCAATATGTATCTCAGGTCGGAGGATACAAAATGATATTCGCCTTAACTCAAATACACTTATGATCAATCAATAAGATTCCATGTAGTAAAATTTGAGATGCGGGTTAGTCCAATATTTGTGTCCCACAAATATCTATGAACCTTGGTAGCAACTCATTGCTCTATATTCATCCTTATGAATATCAACCAATCCAAGTTCATAATAATCTTACCTTCAAACTTGTTCCCACAAGTATGAACGACTACGGACATTTAGAGTAAACATTTTACTCATGGATTAAACATGCTAAATTGGAATATTATTTGAAACATTATAGCCAAATAACTTTATTCAAATAATAGAAAGTTCCACATATCCAAATACAAAATTACAGATCAAATCCAATCACTAGAATATCGAAGTCCCATGGCACAAGTATGACCTTCATGCTTTGCCTTTTCAAGGAGCTTCGTGAGAGGATCCGCAACATTTTGATCCGTGTGAACTTTGCGAATACATATCTTTCCCTTTTCAACTTCATCTCGTATGTAGTTGAATCTCCGCTCAATGTGCCTAGTCTTTTGATGAGCACGGGGTTCCTTGATTTGAGCAATCGCACCCTCGTTATCACAAAAGATTTCTAGGGGGTCCTGAATGGAAGGGACACCCCTAGATCGGCAATGAATTTCTTCAACCATGCAGCTTCTTGGGCTGCCAATGAGGCGGCGACGTATTCTGATTCTGTAGTTGACAGAGCCACCACATCCTGTTTGGAGCTCTTCCAAGAGACAGCTCCTCCATTCAGAATGAAAATGTATCCCGATTGAGACCGTGAATCATCACGATCGGTTTGGAAACTCGCATCCGTGTAACCTTTTACAACGAGTTCCTCGTCACCAGATCCATAGATTAGGAACATATCTCTTGTCCTCCTTAGGTATTTAAGTATGTTCTTAACAGCCATCCAATGACTGTTTCCAGGATTTTGTTGGTAACGGCTTGTCATACTTAAGGCGTATGACACGTCCGGTCGAGTGCATATCATTGCATACATGATGGATCCAATAGCAGATGCGTATGGGATTGCCTTCATTTTATCTTGCTCATCCTTTGAGCTTGGACATTGAGTCGTACTCAACATCGTTCCTCTTTGAATAGGTACGGTACCTTTCTTAGAGTTTTCCATCTTGAACCTTTTCAAGATTTTATCAATATATGCACTTTGATTCAAACCAATCAACCGCCTTGATCTATCCCTATAGATCTTTATTCCCAGAATATAGGCGGCTTCACCAAGATCCTTAATGGAAAAACAATTTCCAAGCCAGGTTTTTACACCTCCAAGGTTGGAATGTCATTTCCAAATAGTAGTATGTCATCAACATATAATACTAGGAAAGTTATTGTGCTCCCACTAGCCTTCTTATACACACAAGCCTCATCAGCGTTTTTGATGAAACCAAATTTCTTTATTTCCTCATCAAAACGGTGATTCCAGCTTCTCGATGCTTGTTTTAATCCATAGATTGATTTCTTAACTTGCATACTTTATTAGGATGTATTGGATCGACAAAACCTTCAGGCTGAACCATATAGACATCTTCCTCAAGATATCCATTTAGGAAAGCGGTTTTGACATCCATTTGCCAAATCTCATAATCATAATGAGCAGCTATGGCAAACAATATCCTTATAGACTTTAGCATCGCAACAGGCGAGAAAGTTTCATCATAATCAACCCCTTGAGTTTGAGTGAAACCTTTTGCTACAAGTCTAGCTTTATAAGTATCCAAGTTTCCATGCATATCGGTTTTCTTCTTGAAAACCCACTTGCTTCCAACTATCTTGGAGTTAAGAGGTGGTACAACCAAGTCCCATACTTGATTGTCATACATGGATTGCATCTCAACGTTCATGGCTTCAAGCCATTTGTCACAATCTGTGTTGGACATTGCATCATGGTATGTGGTTGGTTCATCAGAATCTATCACATAGCATCCATTCATGAAAAATCCATATCTTTCAGGTGGATTACTAGTTCTACCACTTCTGCGAACGTGTTGTGTGTATTGATCAACCACTTGATCATCCTCAACATCCTTATGTTGAGTGCTAGCTTCAACCAAACGTGCATCGGGTTGTGGTTCTCGATCTTCCTCAAGATCCACTGTTCTACTGCTAGCTCCTTCCATAAGAAACTTTGCTTCTAAGAACTTACCCTTTCTGGCAACAAACACCTTTTGTTCCATTGGATCATAGAAATAATATCCCATAGAATCTCTAGGATATCCAATAAAGATACACTTGGTGGATCGGACATCCAATTTGTTTAGGGTGGGAGTCTTAACATAAGCCTCACATCCCCAAACCCTTAAGTACGATAGGGATGGAACTCTTCCATGCCATATCTCAAAAGGTGTCCTTTCTACCTTTTTGGTTGGGGCCATATTTAGAATACGGGCCGCGGAGAGCAGAGCGAAACCCCAAAATGATAGAGGTAATGTGCTTCTAGCCATCATAGATCGGACCATATCCAATAAGGTTCGATTCCTCCTCTCAGACACACCATTATGTTGTGGTGTTCCAGGTGGAGTGAGTTGTGAGACAATCCCACAAGTCATAAGATGATCTTGAAAGGCATCACTTAGGTATTCACCTCCTCTATCAGTACGAAGAATTTTAATGGACTTGTTGAGTTGATTTTCTACTTCATTTTTGAAGATTTTGAACATTTCAAAAGCTTCGTCTTTGTGTCTTAACAAGTACACATACCCATAGCGACTATAATCGTCGGTAAAGGTAATGAAGTATCTTTCACCATTCCTAGTCATTGGCTTAAAAGGACCACATACATCCGAATGTATGATTCCTAATAAATCTTTTGCCCTTTCGGTAGTTCCATTAAAGGGTGCCTTAGTCATCTTACCTTGTAAACAAGACTCACAAACATCAAATGAATCACATTCATTTGTTTTTAAAAGACCATTCTTTTGAAGTGTTTGTAAACGTTTCTTGTTTATATGACCAAGACGACAATGCCAAAGATAGGTATCACTTAAGTCCAACTTGAGTTTCTTGGTGTTAGTTTGGTACAATGAACTATTTAAAGTATTTTCATGAACCAATTCATAAATACCATTAATTGGAATAGCTTTAAAATAGAACATACCATTTAAAGAAACATGAATATCATTTTCAATAAAAGATAATACATAATCATAATGTCTTAATTGGGATACAGAAATAATGTTCCTAGTCAAACTAGGAGCATACAAAACATTCTTCAAAATAACTTCCAAACCACTTGGAAGTCTTAGGATGTAGTCTCCACGAGCTTCAACTAAGACTTTAGTTCCATTTCCCATGAAGAGGCTAACATCCCCTTGTTTGAAGTCCCTACTTCTTGTGAACCCCTGCAACAAATTGCAAATGTGAGTTCCACATCCGGTATCCAATACCCATGTGTTAGAAGATGTAACATTAAGATCAATATGAATCATGTATATTGTACCTGAGGTCTGCCCGGCATCCCTCTTAGCTTTCAACTCTTGGAGATGGACAGGACAATTCCTTGCCCAATGTCCAATCTCCCCACACTTGAAGCATGGGTCATTTGTAGCAACCTTTTGCTTCTTCTCTTGTGGTTTGGGTGGCACCCTTGCCACCCCTTTCCCTTTTCCCCAAGCGGGTCCCTTACCCTTGGCAACCTTTGCCTTGGGTGCGGGACGAGGCCTTTTGTTGTTTCCACCTTCATTAATGGTGAGAACGGGTAAAACCCTTTTACCCATGGCCGCCTCGGCCGTTTTGAGCATTGAGTGAAGCTCACCAATGCTTTTATCCCAAGCATTCATGTTGTAGTTCAACACGAATGACTCGAACCTCTTGGTAAGGCCATTGAGGATTAAATCCGTGGCCAATTCCTTCGAGACGGGACAATTAAGCCTCTCGAGGCGATCAATGTGACTTTTCATCTTAAGTACATAAGATGAAACAGATTGGTTGTCGTCCATACGACATGCATGGAGTGCTCGAACCGTTTCGAAACGCTCAACCCTCGCTTGCTGTTGGAACGTTTCCTTCAGCTGGGTTATCATGTCATAAGCCCCGTGGTGTTCATACTCCTTTTGGAGATCCGGAGTCATGCTTGCTAGCATGAGACAAGACACTTGGACGGAGTCCTCAGTGTACTTTAGCCAATCATTGAAGGCCTCCTCATCATCCTCGCTAGGTTGATCGGGGATAGGGTCGTCTAAAACGTACGATCGTCTCTCTTGCTTGAGAACAATTCTCAAGTTTCGATACCAATCGATGAAGTTGTTATGATTTAGACGTTCCTTTTGGAGGATCGCTCGTAAAGATTGGTTGGACGCGGATGAGTTATCGGAATTATCATTATAAGAGGCCATCTACAAAATTTAACAAAGTTTTATTTAGTATTTTCGATATTGTCAATTTTAATAATTAATGCCTATTAAGGACAATTATATATTAAAATCTAGAACCCAACATTACATTTAAATTGTGGTTAGGTGACCTTTATCCCATGATTTAAATTAATAAGGTGGTCAACGATTGACGGTTGCAACCATTTGCAACTTCTAGAGGTATGGGATCGACTCTTGAACATCATATGTAAAGTCGGCATGTAAATCCCATCAACACCATTTGGAAACCACATTGTAGGTGATCCATTTAACATGGTTTGCAAATCAAGACATCCTACTTACACCCACGTGTGAGCTTGCCAAAACAAATGGTTAGGTGACCTTTATCCCATAAGTAATGCATTTTCACCTCAAATCACAAGTTCCCTCAAAATGGTTAGGTGACCTTTATCCCATTAAGAGTTCCCAAGTGACTCAAGTGTTGTGTAAAAGGACGGTGTTGATCTCGTTTTGAATATTTAGAGGTCTCAAAATAGAAGTTAGAAAACTCTATGTACTTGTATTTGCATGCTTTCAAATACAAGGTACCCTATGGTCCTTTGATTAAAACCATTTTAATCATTAAAATCATTAAACCATTTTAATAACTTTTATTTGCCTTTAAGAACCATCAATTTTCAGATTGTTATGTTTATTAATTAGTTTGTTATGCATGTCAAAACATCAACCAACAATCAAACAATAAACAATCAACCAAGCATAAAACATAAACAACCATATATGCATAACCATAGCTACTATTGTGACCACACTTGTTTGCCATCACAAGTGTGGTCATTTGGTCTTTCCTAGGGTTGAATGAAACACAAAATTAAAGTCTTTATAGACCCCACTTGAACTTGCATCCATATGCTCCAAGTCATTCTCTTTGTGTCTCCCTCTTGTGCTTCCTTCTAGTGCAACTCCATATACAAAATTTATATCCTAATACAAATTTTCTAATAAAGGAATTGCACTTAATCTATCTATTACATTTCAAATGAATGAATAAATAAATTACATCTCAAAGAAAAACACAAAAGAATAATTTACAACCCAAATGTAAAACAACCAAAACAACCATCCATTCCAAACCAAATCAACATAGGGTCATGGCTAGGTTATGCACATAATCAACATCCAACATATCATTAAAATAAAGTGATGAATCCCCACAAAACCCATGAATTTTCAGCCAACATAAACTGAAAATTTTGGGTTTAGATGTTGTCCAAACAACACAACAAAACACATATGTATATATCTTTCAAGATTTAACTATAAGCATGTATAATATGACCTTGAAAGATGGGATTCAACAAAACAGAAAGATAACAGCCCCAAACCGGTTTATATCCATCCTTTAAAACCAATTTTAAAGAACAAAACTAGCAAGACATCCACATAACCGGCTCATGATGCCATTGTTGGGTTTGCAAGAACATGAAACGAAGTTTAACCATTTAAACTTTTCATAAAACGCAGCGGATATATATAACTTTTAAACACTTTTAAAGCTGAAAAACCATGTTCATAGATGTCCATATAAGTGTAAGAAGCAAACCCATTAACCAAAGGATCATTTATGTGAATAATCAAGCTAAGAACATAAAGAACGAACATAAAATCACAGCTACATAGAGCTGTGAATACATCTACCTTTCTGCAGAAAAAGACCAAAGAAAAGGGGTGAAAAATGCTTGTGAATCCGGCCAAGAGTCCAAAGAAGGCCTCCTCAAGCTTGTATACCCCAAGCTTGTATTCAAACACCCTTCTTGTTAGGGAGAACACCACAAATCAGCTCTCAAAGAAGACACTTTTCTGCCCATCTTCCGAAAATTTGAGAGAGAAAGAGAGAGAGAGCTGAATGCTAGAGAGGAATGATAGTTGTGTGTGTAACTAGTTAAGCCCCTTGTATTTTCAAGGACACAAAGGTCCAATAGCAATGCAAGAGGGGCGGCCAACATCTTTTAAAATTGAGAGTTCCCTCTCAATTTTTATAACACAATAAAATGTTAACTAGCCACTTAACTAGATATATTTTTATACAACTAACCCATTTAATTGTATAATATATATATATACACTACCATTATTATTTGTAATGTTATTCAACTAATTTAAATAGCATTACAAATAATATTATTGAACAAAATATCCTAATAAATTGTCCATCTTATTTGCAACTTTTAGAAAACCCATTTTCTAAATTGGTGTTAATATTCAATTATATCATGTAATTGAATATTAATAGGTGTTTGTTAAGCTTGTTGTTGGGTATAACCCGACTTGGATCATAACGTACTAACCACATCAATATTCTAAGTGTCTTGGGCACACACAGAATCTTACATAGACGTGACCTTTTTAAGTAATATAATCCCATATTGAGTTCAACGACATAGTCTGACTTATAACTCTAAATTGACTAAATGTTAAAATAAAACAAAAGAAACTAACATTAAAAGACAAAACTAAAGATGTTTTTGTGATTTTGTGTGAGGTGGAAATCCTAAGATAGAAATCTAACAGATTTATTTCTTGAATAGGCAGCTTCAAGTTATTTTGACTATAAGAGGTATGATTGATTATGGAATCATATAGGTAATCAAATCATTCAGGACGTGTTACCAAAATCATTTGATGCTAGATTCTTGGTTTCATCGAGAGTAATTAGAAACTTAAGGAAATCATAATAGTACTATAAGACGCACACATTGATTTGGACTTTCAAGAATTGCTACCACGATGATTGTCAGTATACTTATCCACTTAATCCATACACAGAATTTTGACACAGATTGGTGATGGTTTAAGGTTTAATTATTTCAACAAGCATTTGTGGATCCCACGCTTATATGGTAATCAACATTCCTCAGGAGATTTTTGAGCGGTCTACGGGTATTTTTGACAAGAAGACACTATTCTTAGAGCTTTCAAAGAGAAGCCAGGCCTCAGGTCAGTGCCACCGCACAACAGAGAGTAACTGGGAGTAGCAAATTCTCGGCTTTGAAGGAAGAACTTGAAGGAATTCGAATTCAAAGTAAGAATTCATGTTTTGATGGTGTTCTTAACCGGTTATGTCCTCGGGTTTATGCTTATATGTGATTATATGTGTTCGGGTATGTTTTTAGTGGGTTTCTAGGAGGTTGAATTCAATTTGCAAACAAGTTTGGAAGAAGCCATACTCAAAGAGCTGCAAAGGTGAGTTCTAGGACCCCTCTTTTACCTGTTCTAACTAATTTTGGGGCTGGAATTGCATGAATGTATGTTTTCATTAACTGGGTCTCGGACCCGCATGTTTGAAAGTGTGTATGATGATGTTATGCTATGATATGCGATTATGTTCATGTATGTTAATGTATGATGTAAGCTTAGAACATGATGAATGGTGAATTGAAATCTGATGTTTAAGGCTCATATGTTAAGTTTTAGAATCTGCATGTGTTGAAAAGCCGATGTGGATGAGCATTGACTAAGTATGGAAATGTAGATGAGCAAGGTAAGTCAATGCGGATGAGGTCAATGCGGATGAACATCGACTAAGTATGGAAATGCGGATGAGCAAAGTAAGTCAATGCGGATGAGCATTGACTAAGTATGGAAATGCGGATGAAGCAAGTTAATGCGGATGAACATTGACTGAGTAAATGAAATGCGGATGAGTTAGGTAAATGCGGATGACAAATGCGGATAGAGTAAGTTAATGCGGATGAAGTAAATCAAATACGAATGAGCAATAAGGTCAATGCGGATGAACACTTAGTAAAAATCTGACTTTTTGGACAAAAAGGGTAATGTAGGCTTTGACCTAGGAGATTTCCAGGGGCTAAGTAAGTTGACCTTTGAGGTCATAAATGTTGAGATGGGCATGTAGTGATGTGTGATTGATGCATATGCATAATTTTGATGTATGATGTTACTTGATTACGCATGTTATGTATGTATGATGTTGCCCTGTATGATGTGATGACTGCATGTTCCTTGTTATGGCGTATGTTTATCTTTCCGTGGCTTTACATGTTATGATAATGAATGAACCAAAAGTATTATGTAACGTAAAGTGAAAGATAATGAAAGAGGAACATGATCAATGAATGCATGCATTAATGAACGAATGAATGTAAGAAGGCTTGCAAACAAATGTATGCAGGTGCACACCCTATGTAGGTGTTAGCTCAACGGTGTGCGGGTTAGCTACCCCGAAGGATGCATATTGGGTTCCAATCTTTGTGATTGACCATATGAATGGGATCCTTGCCGCTTGCCCTAGGTACTCGAGTCAGCTTCGTGCACAATGTTCGAGGTCTATGAAAGACCTCAGGCCTAGTTACTCACTTCGTGCACAATGTTCGGGGTAATGTACATGTCACTGGAAGTAATGAATGAACAAATGAAAGTTAACGAATGAATAATGAAGATAATAATGATATTATCTATGTGTACGTATGATGTATGATCACGAGTGAATGTAAAGTATAGTATGAATTTGAAAGAAAAGTATGTTTTATTTATAAAACTAGAACTCACTCAGCAACGCTGACTTTTATGCATTTTTCCAGTTGGCAGGTGAGCATTGCTGAGGACGGCACAGAGCAGCTACTTGGCATGTTGAAAGGCATTCTTTTGTTAATGTTTTTGCATTGTAGTGCGAACGAATTTTGTTTTGAAACGAACGCTTGTATTAACTTGCAAAAGCATTTGTAATGATATGAAAAGCTATTTTTATGTCTCCGCTGCAATGTTTTATGAATGATTAAATGTAAAGTATATGTTTTATGTGCGATGATTTACCAGCTGTAAGCTTCCCGGGAACGGGGCCTTACAAGTTGGTATCAGAGCCAAAGTTTAAGCGAAATGGGTAAATTTTCAAAATAAACCTTAACTTAAACTGAGAATGGGACGGAAAGGGAAGGGATGCCAATCTGTGTAGTTGCGTGCCATGAGGTAGATTTGTAAAGTTAACTGGTATTATGTGCGCATGTATGTGGTTTATGTGTTGCTGGTAGAATTAGACACTGATGTAGTCAGGATAGGTAATGCTTGGGGTATGAAGAGTAAAGTAAGTGGCTAATCACAATTGGCCACTATAATTAGGAACTTACTATACTTGACATAAACAGAGCTGTTTCCTTGAATGACCGTGTTGGTGTTTGAATCTTTCAGCATGTATGTTTGAGGATGGCCGGTGGTAGATCATCTAAAGCTTCGCGTGGTAGTGGACGTGGTGCTGAACCACGGGTTACGAGAGGAAGGCCTAGGGCCAAAAAGGTGGTTCATGAAGAACCAGAAACCCCTCATCCGGAGGGCAGAGATGAGAGTGCTAATCTGAGAGCCTCAATGAAGGAGGTGGTTGTGGAGGAATTGCATCAAGTCATGCAGACGATCCTATCGTCTGTGGTGACCGAAGTGATAAAGGCAGTTAGAGAGGGGCAGAGAAGGGAAAGGAGTGGACCTACGGGCGAAAGAAGACAGCCCAAGACAAAGACGATTCCGTCTGATGATGAATAAGAAGAGGAAGAAGCAGAGCCTGTGCAGGAGGCAGTACGAGGCTGTAACTACGGGGTATTCATGAGATGCAAGCCCCCTACTTTTGATGGAAACGGCACTACTGTTGTTGCTCACCGGTAGGTGAGGGAAATGGAGGTTGTACTTGATATCAGCGAGTGCTGAGAGGACCCGAAAGTTAAGTTCGCTACCCACTCTTTTATGGACTCAGCTCTATGCTGGTGGGACAATATTGTCCAAGCTGAAGGCAGCAGGGCCATTGGAAGAATGAGATGGTCCGAACTGAAGAAGTTGGTGATTGAGGAGTTTTGTCCTCACCGGGAAATGGACAAGGTTGAGAGGGAGTTTTTGCAATTTGAGGCGCGAACGATGACACACCAAGAGTACACCACAAAGTTCAATGAAATGGCGCGTCTGGTGCCAGATTAGGTGACACCTCTATCTCGAAAGATCAAGAGGTATATTCAGGGTTTGCCGACGGACATTTGCAGGTACATGATCGCCGCCCGACCAAGCACGTTTAGGTCAACGGTGGATTTAGCAGGGAGATTGTATGATGAGAGGACAGTGGTGGTGGCTGAAGGTAGTCGAAAGGGTGGAGGTGATAGAAACTAGAATGGAAAGAGGTTTGGTCGGGGTGGTGCCTCGACGAGTAACAAGAAGGCTCGAGTGGACGACCGTCGTGTGGTCACATCTAGTGCGGGGTCGAAAAAGTGTGGCAAGTGTGGGAAGGAGCACGGTGGTGAGTGTAGATGGGGGTTGAATGTTTGTTTCAAGTGTGGGGAGCCTGGTCATATGGCTAGAGACGATGGAGGTATGAAGTGTTTCAACTACGGGGAAAGTGGTCATTTGAGTAGAAATTGTAAGAAGCCAAGAGTTTAGGGTTCTGGGGTGAAGAAAACTGGAGGTGAATGACTAAGGGCGAGTGCCAGGGCATTCACGATGACACAGGAGGAAGCTATAACGGACCCTAATGTCGTGTCCGGTACGTTTCTGGTGAACCAAACTTTAGCTTCTGTGCTATTTGATTCTGGTTCTAGTAAGAGTTTTATTTCTACTGCTTTTTGTGCTAAGTTGCCAATTAGTAGTAGACATGTTGATGCGCCCTTCGATGTAGAAATTGCCATAGGTAAGTCTACCAGGATTTCTGAGATGCTAGAGGGTTGAGATGTGGAGCTAGAAGGTCATAAGTTTCCTGTTAGACCGTTCGTGATGACTTTAGGTGGTTTTGATTTGGTTCTTGGGATGGATTGGTTAGCGGACCACGATGCAAACATTGTGTGTCGCAAGAAGATGATTCAACTATTGGCGCCCGATGGAAGTTCGGTAACTGTTTACGGGGATCGAGTCACGACGATCCCAAAAGTGATCTCAATGGCAGTGGCGGGAAAGTGTATGAGGCGTGGATGTAATGCCTACTTGGCTTATGTAAAGGATGGGGATACGCCCACACCACAACTGTCTGATCTACTGGTTGTGTGTGAGTTTCTGGAGTGTTCCTAGAAGACTTACAAGGAGTGCCACCTGACAGAGAAATTGAGTTTCAGATTGACCTGATACCGGGTGCTCAACCTGTTGCCAAGGCAATGTATCGGTTAGCTCCGACAAAGATGAAAGAGTTGATGGAACAGTTGCAAGAGTTGTTGGATAAGGGGTTCATCAGACCGAGTATCTCTCCTTTGGGTGCTCCAGTCCTGTTTGTGAAGAAGAAAGATGGTAGCATGAGGATGTGCATTGACTACCGTGAGTTGAACAAGCTGACGGTGAAGAACCGATACCCCTTAGCAAGAATATATGATTTTTTTGATCAGCTTCAAGGTGGCAGTTGGTTCTCAAGAATAGACCTTCGATCTGGCTATTATCAACTGAAGGTGAAAGATCAGGATGTTCCTAAAACAGCTTTTCGCACGCGCTACGGTCACTATGAGTTTCTTGTCATGTATTTTGGTTTGACCAACGCACCAGCTGCTTTTATGGATCTAATGAACCGTGTGTGTCGGCCTATGATAAATCAGTGATTGTGTTATTGATGATATCTTGATTTATTCAAAGAGTGAGATGGAGCATGCCGGCCACATTCGAGAGGTTTTGGAGACGTTGAGGAGGGAAAAGTTGTATGCAAAATTCTCCAAATGTGCGTTCTGGTTGCGCAAAGTTCAGTTCTTGGGTCACGTGGTAAACTCTGACGTGATCATGGTGGACCCGGCTAAGGTGGAGGCAGTGATGCAATGGAAATCTCCAAAGACGCCATCCGAGATTCGCAGTTTCTTGGGTTTGGCGGGTTACTACAGGAGATTCATTCAAGACTTCTCCAAGATCGCTTCTCCACTAACTAAGTTGACCCAGAAAGATGTGAAGTTTTTATAGGGACAAGCTCAAGAGGAGGCATTTGAGGAATTGAAAACAAGATTGACCCAAGCTACGGTTCTGTCATTACCCGATGGAAGCGAAGATCTGGTGGTCTATTCCGATGCTTCTTACTTGGGGTTGGGGTGTGTACTAATGCAGAGAGAGAAGGTTATAGCCTACGCATCCCGACAATTAAAGGTTCATAAGGTCAATTACCCTGCTCATGACTTGGAGCTGGCAGTGGTGGTCTTTGCGTTAAAGACTTGGAGGCACTATCTGTACGGGACGAAGTGCACCATTTTCACTGACCACAAGAGCTTGAAGTACTTCTTCGAGTAGAAGGATATGAACATGAGGCAGAGACGGTGGTTGGAACTTATAAAGGATTATGATTGTGAGATCCATTACCATCCGGGCAAGGCCAATGTTGTGGCTGATGCCCTTAGCCGAAAAGAGAGGCCCGAGCCGATTCAGGTGAAAGCATACCAACTGATCATGACCTCTGATGTAATGAAGCAAGTCAAAGAGTTTCAAGATGAGGCACTGAAAGAAGATCATCTTAACTCTGAAAGGATGAGAGGTCTGGTTGGAGAATTAGGTGAAAAACACACTTGGTGTTAAAACCCGATTTGGACATGTGTGGATTCCTCGATTTGGGGATCTACGGGTGAAGATCATGGATGAAGCTCACAAGACTCAATACTCCATTCATCCGGGTGCCACAAAAATGTATCAAGATATGAAGAAAGATTATTGGTGGTCGGGTATGAAGCACGATGTGGTGGAGTACGTGAGTAAGTGCCTTACTTGCTTACAGGTGAAGGCCGAGCATCAAAAGCCGTATGGGAAGATCCAACCTTTGGATATACCAGAATGGAAGTGGGAGCACATCACCATGGATTTCATCACGAAGCTGCCACGTACTCAAAAAGGGTATGATGCCAGATGGGTAATTGTGGATCGTCTGACGAAGAGTGCTCACTTCCTACCGATTCGCGAGACATATTCATCCGAGAGGTTGGCCGACCTGTTCATCAAGGAGATTGTAACTCGTCATGGTGTGCCGGTGTCCATTGTGTCTGATCGTGACACCCGGTTTACATCCAAATTCTGGAAGAAATTTCACGATGCCATGGGGACGAGGTTACATATTAGCACGGCTTATCATCCCCAAACTGATGGTCAGTCAGAAAGGACCATTCAGATATTAGAAGACATGCTTCGGTCATGTGTGATTGATTTTGGGGGAAGTTAGGATGACCACTTACCGTTAGTTGAATTCTCATACAACAACAGCTATCATGCCAGCATTGGTATGCCACTATATGAGATGCTATACGATAGGAGATGTAGAACACCCATTTGTTGGGGCGATATTGGTTAGAAGGAATTGGAGAGCGTCTAGGTAATCGAGGCTATGACTAAGAAGCTTGAGAAGATCAAAGCCTTTTTGAAGGCAGCCAAAGATAGACAGAAGTCATATGCTGATAAACGACGCAGACCGATTGAGTTCCAGGTGGGTGATCGGGTTATGTTGAAGGTCTCACCATGGAAGGGTATCATTCATTTCCGAAAGTGGGGCAAGTTGAGCCCAAGATATATAGGCCCTTTCCGAATCATTGCTCGAGTAGGAGAGGTGGCCTATAGACTAGAGTTACTAGAAGAGTTAAATGGAACTCATCCGACATTCCATGTATCTCATCTGAGAAAGTGCTTAGTTGTTGAAGACATGATTGTTCCACTGGAGGATATCGAAGTAGATGAACGGCTCAATTATGTGGAGCAAACAGTGACAATCATTGATCGAAAAGAGAAAAGGCTAAGAAATAAAGTGGTTCCTCTTGTGCATGTATAGTGGAAGCACAGGAAGGGATCTGAGTCTACGTGGGAGACTAAAGAAGAGATGAGACGGCATGACCCACTATTCTTTGAGGAATGACAGGTTTCGGGGACGAAACCTATTAAGGGGGTGGACTTGTAACACCGGGTGATTTTAAAGTCAAGAAATAATGAATAAAGTGAAAGAAAAGAAGGAAAAGAAATAAAACCCAAGTCTAGGGGTAAAAAGTGTCCAAAAGGACAAAATGTTTAAAAAGTGGGTGTAAAAGGTGGTATGGCTGCCCATATGTCACATACACCACTGATTTTCGGGTTTTAGAGAGAGAGAGAGAGTAGCTGGGAGTAGCAATTCTCGGCTTTGAAGGAAGAACTTGAAGGAATTCGAATTCAAAGTAAGAATTCATGTTTTGATGGTGTTCTTAACCGGTTATGTCCTCGGGTTTATGCTTATATGTGATTATATGTGTTCGGGTATGTTTTTAGTGGGTTTCTAGGCGGTTGAATTCAATTTGCAAACGAGTTTGCAAGAAGCCATACTCAAATAGCTGCAAAGGTGAGTTCTAGGACCCCTCTTTTACCTGTTCTAACTAATTTTGGGGCTGGAATTACATGAATGTATATTTTCATTAACTGGGTGTCGGACCCGCATGTTTGAAAGTGTGTATGATGATGTTATGTTATGATGTGTGATTATGTTCATGTATGTTAATGTATGATGTAAGCTTAGAACATGATGAATGGTGAATTGAAATCTGATGTTTAAGGCTCATATGTTAAGTTTTAGAATCTACATGTGTTGAAAAGCCAATGCGGATGAGGCTAATGCGGATGAGCATCGACTAAGTATGGAAACGCAGATGAGCAATGTAAGTCAATGCGGATGAGGTCAATGCGGATGAGCATCGACTAAGTATGGAAATGCGGATGAGCAAAGTAAGTCAATGCGGATGAGCATTGACTAAGTATGGAAATGCGGATGAAGCAAGTCAATGCGGATGGAGCAAGTCAATGCGGATGAACATTGACTGAGTATATGAAATGCGGATGAGTTAGGTAAATGTGGATGACAAATGCGGATAGCGTAAGTTAATGCGGATGAAGTAAATCAAATACGGATGAGCAATAAGGTCAATGCGGATGTACACTTAGTAAAAATATAACTTTTTGGAGAAAAAGGGTAATGTAGGCTTTGACCTAGGAGATTTTTGGGGACTAAGTAAGTTGACCTTTGAGGTCATAAATGTTGAGATGGGCATGTAGTGATGTGTGATTGATGCATATGCATAATGTTGATGTATGATGTTGCTTGATTATGCATGTTATGTATGTATGATGTTGCCTTGCATGATGTGATGACAGTATGTTCCTTGTTATGGCGTATGTTTATCTTTCTGCGGCTTTACGTGTTATGATAATGAATGAACCGAAAGTATTATATAACGTAAAGTGAAAGATAATGAAAGAGGAACATGATGAATGAATGCATGCATTAACGAACGAATGAATGTAAGAAGGCTTGCAAGCAAATGTATGGAGGTGCACACCCTATGTAGGTGTTAGCTCAATGGTGTGCGGGTTAGCTACCCCGAAGGATGCACATGGGGTCCAATCTTTGTGATTGACCATATGAATGGGATCCTTGCCACTTGCCCTAGGTACTGGAGTCAGCTTCGTGCATAAGTTCGAGGTCTATGAAAGACCTCAGGCCCAATTACCCGCTTCGTGCACAATGTTCGGGGTATAGCATTTGGCATTGATTCGGAATGAAATAGAAAAGATAAATGGTGAAAGTACTTGCCCTAGGTACTAGAGTCAGCTTATGCACAATGTTCGAGGTCTATGAAAGACCTCAGGCCCAGTTACCCGCTTCGTGCATAATGTTCGGGGTAATGTACATGTCACTGGAAGTAATGAATGAACGAATGAAAGTTAACGAATGAATAATGAAGATAATAATGATATTATCTATGTGTACATATGATGTATGATCACGAGTGAATGTAAAGTATAGTATGAATTTGAAAGAAAAGTATGTTTTATTTATAAAACTAGAACTCACTCAGCAACGCTGACTTTTATGCATTTTTCCAGTTGGCAGGTGAGCATTGCTAAGGATGGCACGGGCAGCTACTTGGCATGTTGAAAGACATTCTTTTGTTATTGTTTTTGCATTGTAGTGCGAACGAATGATGTTTTGAAACGAACGCTTGTATTAACTTGCAAAAGCATTTGTAATGATATGAAAAGCTAGTTTTATGTTTCCGCTGCAATGTTTTATGAATAATTAAATGTAAAGTATATGTTTTATGTGCGATGATTTACCAGCTGTAAGCGTCCCGGGAACAGGGCCTTACACGAAGAAATGAAATCAATAAAATAAATTAAATAACATAAACTAGAATAAAAGAAAATAAAAGAAAATGGACTTGAAACATCATACTAGACCTGTTCATCTTTTGGAATTACATCACTTTTCTTTTTATCGCCATTGACCTCTAACAAATATAGAAAACGTGGTTTATCAAAAGCTTTTGTATAGAGGTCACCGTGTTGAAAATCCATATTTATTTTAACAACATCGATTAGATTCTTTTCAAAGCAATCACGTATAAAGTGATATTTCATGCTGATGTGTTTGGTCTTAGGATGTTGGATAGGATTTTTAGTAATGGATATTGCAGCAGAAGTATCAACAAATATAGGGGTGTTAGAAAATTTCAAACCGTAGTCCCGCATCTACTGTTGAATCCAGATGATTTGAGAACAGCAGCTTGCCACAACAACATATTCAGCTTCACAAGTTGACAACGCAACTAATGTCGGCTTCTTACACTGCCACGTGACTAATCTTCTCCCAAAGAATTGACAACCTGTTGAGGTAGATTTGTAGTTCATCTTGTAGCCGCCATAATCCGATTCACTGTACGCGGTAAGCTCGAAGTCATCGTCATGAGGATACCACAACCCAAGTGTTGGTGTACCCTTCAGATAACGAAATATCCTTTTGACCCCCAATAAGATGTTTAACTTTTGGTTTTGCCTGATATCTTGAACAAAGACATGTTGCATACATAATATCAGGTCTTGAGGCAATGAGGTACATAAGGGATCCAATCATTCCTCGGTACATGGTGGCATCAACCAGATCACCATTCTCGTCGGGTGCTACATCATGATTTGTAGCAAGTGGAGTCCCAGCTGCGGAAGCATTCTCCATGTCAAACCGACTGAGAATATCCCTTACATACTTGGTCTAATATAGAAATATTCCCTTTGGTGTTTGATCCACCTGTAACCCGAGAAAGAACTTCATCTCTCCCATGGCACTCATTTCAAATTCTGCCTTCATTACTGCTTCAAATTCTTTATATAATTCTTGTTCTTGGAATCGAAGATTATGTCATCAACATAAATCTGAACATGCAGCAGATCACCATCTTTCGCTTAGATGAACAGTGTACAGTCAATTACACCTCTGTGAAATCCGTGTTTCACATGATGAGTTGAGAGTTTTTCATACCATGCTCTCGGGGCTTGGTGAAGCCCATAGAGAGCCTTATCCAGTTTGTAAACTCTATCCCGATGATATGGATCCTCAAATCCTGTGGGTTGACTGACATACATCCTGTGGGTTGACTGACATACATCCTGTGGGTTGACTGACATACACTGATCCTCAAATCCTGTGGGTTGACTGACATACACTGTTTCCCGGATTTCACCATGAAGAAATGCACTCTTTACATAGGCTAGGAAGATACGTATTGCCTCCATCCTTGCCACTGGTGCAAATACTTCATTGTAATCAATTCCCTAGACTTGTCGAAATCCTTGAACTACAAGTCGAGCCTTGTTCCTGATGATGACACCTTGGTCATCTTTCTTACATTTCAAGACCTATTTTGTGCCAATGACCTTAGCACCTTGAGGTCTATCTACCAGTGTTCATACACCTAACTTCTTAAACTGAAGAAGTTCCTCTTGAACTGAAGAAGTTCTTCTTGCATGGCACTCACCCATGCCTCATCATTTAGGGCTTCACTGACGTATTTTGGCTCAAACTGAGACACAAAACATCAGTATGCACCATCGTGAAGATACCCTTTTTCCATTACCGAGGCATAATCAACTAATTTATTGTCTGAACTCCTGATATGACATCCCCAATGACATTTTCCAGAGGATGATAGACATTTAGGCGTGATCCAGGAGTGGTGGGAACAACTACCTCAGAATCAAGATTATGGAACGTTTGGTTCCGTATCTGAGGCAGTAGCAGTGTGAGGTTCTAAAGACTCAGAGGCATCAATTTTAGATGCTTGTGGACTTGCTGTAGTAGGAACCTGTTGCTCCTGAGTGTCATGATCATTCTCCACGGCTTCATCGTCAGAGGAAGAGTCACTTACCTCGAGTGCTCCCCCTGAGTGGGTTGGTGATTCACCTTGTGAGCCAGATGATGTAGAGTCCTGTGAAGGTGTGTTTAAGACATCATACATCATTTTGGCTGCTAACTCATCATCAGAAGTGGAGAGAGGATGTTGAAGGACTTGAAGAATCCATCATAGTTGAAAAAGAATGTGGGTCCTTTTCCAGCAGGAGGAGTGGTATATCTCTGAACATCGACGTTACACCACACCTCTACTTGACCCGTTGAGTTATTGTAACTCTCTTATTCGGTATGTTGTATCGTAGAAAAATGCTCTCTTCAGCCTTCTCGCTAAACTTCCATTCCTGAGTTTTCTTTAGCAACGTACATGGTGCTCCAAACGGTTAGAGGTACTCCAAATTTGGTTTACGTCATTGAAAGTAACTCGTAACATGTCTTTCCATGACGTTTTACCACCAGAACTCGATTTAACGTATAGCACGCATTGGCAACTGCCTCATTCCAAAATTGGATAGGCAGTTTTCGAGTCTTCTAGCATCGTGCGTGTTGTCTCTATTAAGCTGCGATTCCTTCTCTCAGCAACCCTGTTCATCTGAGGAGTGTAGGCGGAAGTGAACTGGTGCACAATTCCCTTTTCTTTGTAGAAAGCCTCCATCCATTGGTTCTTGAACTCAATTCCGTTGTTTGAGCATACTTGTCTCACCTTCAGCTTGTAGAGAGACTCTAGTGTAGTTACTAATTCTTTGAATGACTCAAATATCTCTGATTTTGATTTTAGAAACATCACCCAAGAAAATCTGAGTAGTCATCTGTAACTACATAGCAGTACAAGTCGGCTGCGATGCTTCTTGTACTGACTGGACCAAATAGATCCATGTGAAGAAGCTCAAGAGGCAGTTCTATAGAATTAACTTTCTTTGTCTTATGAGACTTCTTTGTCTGTTTGTCTTTCTTGCAGGTGACACAAAAATCCGGGAGTTGGAAGTTCTTGATATTGACTCCTCGCACGAGATCATTCTGGATCAAGTGGTTCATCTTCCGTGGATTGATGTGCCCCATTCTCCTATGCCAGGAGATAGAGTCCTTCTCAATAGCTTTTGACAAGAAGCACTGAACTTGATGATCCGTTGTGGAGACCTTCAATAGATCCAAGATGTAAATGTCATTATATCTTAAGGCTGACATTAATACTTGTTCCTTCGGAATCACATAGTCCTTTTTTAGGACATAGCACTTCTTATTGTTGAAAACTACCTTAAATCCCTTGTCACATATTTGGCAAACAGAAAGCAGATTATTCTGAAATTATTTTACATAGTTTACCTTGTCAAACTTAACTTTCTGATTCCCTACTTCCCCTTGAACTGTGATGTACCCTCCTTTGTTTCCAGCAAAAGAAACATGACCTCCGTTGATTTGTTTGACGTTTGATAGGAGTGCCCGGTTTCCAGTCATGTGCCTTGATTCTCTGCTATCTACAACCCAAGTGTTTGTTTCAGCACTATAGTGAACACCCTGCACATTCAATTGAAAACATTAGTTAAGGTGAGGGACCCAAGCCTTAACTGGCTTGGGTGTCCCAGAGGCATCACACATCATAAATTCTACCCATTGTCCACTAGAGGGTGAGGGAAGATTATTTGTCTTATTGTTCTCATTACCAGACATAGACTTTTTTTTCCATAAGCCAGCTTTGTGTAAGGCCTGTTTATGATAAACAAACACTGGCTGATAGGTTGAACGTTAGGTTCACTGACTCTTTTTGGTGGAGTCATGGAGCTTCTTTTGGAAGAGCTTGCTTTAGTATCATAAAGTTCAATCTTTTCTTTGGTGCCTGATAATAAGGACAATAAGACGCTATGTGCCCATACTTTCCATAGTTGTAGCATGATCTGCTTTCAACTTGACAATTTAGCTGTTTCTATGGAGAAATATGTGACAGACGAGTGACTTTATTCAGTTTGGGTTTTGACACTTCTTGTTTAGATGTTTTATCTTGTTTAACGAAATTAATTGTTTGAACATTGTTAACATCTTTTCCCTTTTGTGTAATTGGACTTAGACATGCAGCACGTGATTGGTAATTTGTTTGGTATTTCTTGTTTAGAAATAGACTTTGTTGAACCAGACTTTATTGTAACCTTTTCAAATTGTTCGTCCAGATTAACACAAGGTATTTTACCTTTTGATTTTGAAGTGGCATCCTTTTGTTTAGTGACAGATTCATTTGGTTTACATGTGGAATCTGGATCACTTACAAGAGGAGTGGACACCACATGATCCTTGATTGGGTTATTATTTATTGGTTTACTTTTGGCATTCATCAAGATCTCATGTGGTGGTGGTACCACTTTATATCCCAAACCCTCCCCATTGTTGCGCTCTCTCACTAAGTGTTGGACAATGTGAGAAGAACTGTTAGTTTCTTCTAGGGAGTTTAGATAGAACTTAATGTCATTAGCTTGGTTAAAAGCTACAACTTCAGTTTTCCTAAGTTGTTTATTCAAGAGTTCTATCTTTTCTTTATAGTTGTGCTCATTTGTTTTAAGACTCTATTGGCTTCAATGCACAGTTGTAAGTCCTTGACTAAGGTATCATTATGGTCTAATAACCTAGCAAATTTCATATCAATGTTTTCCCTAAATTTATTACAATCAGAACAAGCATGATTATTGAAAAGTTAAGTAGTGGTACTTACCTGAGAGGGTGTGGTTGAATCAGCCATCAAAGCAGTGTCTGACTTTTCTGGTTCTGGTGATTCTGGACTTGTTGAACTTGTCCCTTCTTCAGGCAGGTGATCAACTACTGTTGCAGATTCTTCAACATTTGACATCGCGAGCTCCACTGCAATATCACCTTCACTTGCTGAGTCGTCATCTAGATCCTCGACACTAGCAATGTTGGATTCTCCAGAGACACAAACCAAAGCTCCAATCTTGTCCTTCGTCATCATGAGCAGTCAAGGCTTTAGGATCCTTGCTTGACGAAGTAGGATTTCTTGTGGGCTTATCCTAACGAGTGAAAGATGAGAATGGGTTCCCATTCCTGTCTTCTTAGGCTTCACACATTCACGTTTAAGTGCCCCTTTTCCCAACAGTTGAAGCAGGTAACTTTGGTCTTGTCAAAACCAAAAATTGTGTCCTTAGTGGCAATCAGATTCTGTCCGGTCTTCTTGACAAACTTCTTAGCTCTCTGAACAGCACTTGCTAAGGCCCACATGATGTCCATTCTTTCTAACTTTGTCTCGTCTACCTGCTCGTAGTCCTCGTCTGCCATATGGCAGTTCCCAATTTTCCCAGCAACTACCATAGGAATGGACAACAGCTGCTAAGAGATCCATGTGCTCCTTTGCTACCTCTACTGTCACATTCCCGAGATTCTCGGTCTTCAGTTTTGTAGCATTTGCTTCAGGTGCTATGTATTGGGTACCAGACGACCCTGATGTGTCAGATCCTGAAGTAGTAGCTTGTGATGGACCAGTTGAACTCGACACAAACGTCGTTTGAAGTGGTGCTCCAGACGTTTTGGCTTGTGGAGTTGAGTTGTACAGTGTCGGATTCTGATCATATGTAGACTTTTGGGCCCTGTACTTCATCCTCAACTCTTCCTCTTGCAGTTTCAGAATGAATTTGTTGATATCTAACTTCGCTAGCATATCATTCTGTCTAAGGTTGGAAACAAACAAACTCCACTTCTCGGGTAACCCATCAGCAAAGTTTGAAACGTTGTCTTCCATAGATGTAGTGACTCCATGAGTGTGCAACTCACTCATTAGGTGGTAGAATCGATCAATGACATCGTCCAAGCCCTCCTTTCCCATTGACGAGAAGTTGTCAAACTCCTTCAACGTTTTAGCCTTCAGAGCTTTTAACGATGCATTTCCCTCATACCTCTTTTCCAATGCATCCCATAGCTTCTTAGCTTGCTTGTTCTCAGAAAATTGATGGAAGATGTCTTTAGGAATTGACTGAGTCAGCAACGCATATACTTTCTTCTTGCATTGTACTTTACCTTTTGTCTGTCAATCATACCGCTTAAGGTGAGTTTGACTCCATCTACACTTACAGGCATACTATATCTTGTCTCTATCGACTCCCACAGATTGGGATCTACTCCATTTAGGTAAATCTCAAATCTTTGTTTCCACTGTGGGTAATCATCTAACGTTATAAGCTTAGGGGGCTTGTTATGATTTCCCACTTCATTTTCTAGAAGCAACTGATTTTGAATCCTGGAGTCCCTTCCTGTGGTGAACGCTGAATATTGATCCTCCATTACTATCAACTTTAAACTTTGGAACAAACTATTTGACTTGTGCGAATGAAGGTGTGCGATTGGACAGCTTGTGCGAGTGAACAATGCGAATGGCTCAAATGTGCGAATGAACCAATGCGAATGAATCAATCATGCGGATGAACATTGCGAATAGACAGTTCAGTCGTACTAATGGATGTACGAATGAGTCCAATCGTGCGTACGTGGGATGCGTATGAATTCAGTCGTGCGATTGAGTCAATCGTGCGACTGAAGTTGCTGAATCTTTAGAATTTGAAAGTTTAGGGTATTTTGACGAAAAAGCACGAATTTCTCAAGAACCCTAATTGCCGAATGCTGGAAAAATGCTAACTTTACGACCTGGAGACGTCCAAAACAACGTTTGACACAAACAGATTGCGTTTTTACGTGAAAAACACAATTTTTATATCAAAATCGATTGAATCACACGTAAATCAAGAGCCTTTGCTCTGATACCACTTGTTAGAGGACCGTGTACTGGACGGAGTACTAACTGATTCACGTGTATACCAAATCAAATAGTGCGGAATCCTATTTGATTGGCGATCTAATCAGTGAGAACGTTAACCCGATCGATATAAGATTAATCTAAACATTAAGAACGAATAGGAATCGATCAAGAACGATCTATGAACTTGGACTGGCTTTCTTGGACGTTCTGGACGGCTAGGGTACGTATAGGAGTCTAATTCTTCAAAGTGTTACGTTTTCCACGAATTAAGTGGTATTTATAGGCTAGGGTTACTCATTCGTGCAACTGAACCATTAGCATGGTTCAATCGTGCGACTGAGTCATGCGGTTGATCCATTCGCACGATTGAGTGTTCAGTTGTGCGACTGAGTCAATCTCATGTCACAATTGTGCGACTGAGTCAATCTCATGTCACAATTGTGCGACCGATCCAGTCTCCTGGTTCAGCCGTGCGACTGGTTCATTAGCATGAATTTGTTCATGCGTATGGTCCATTAGCATGGGCCATTCGCATGAGAACTTCATATGACTAAGTTTGAATATGTTTCACAATCATTACTTGACTTAGATCTATTCAAACAACCACAAACCTATATAGTTGGTTCAATATGCGTTAATAAATGATAAACATTAAATCATACACTGAAACATTTAAACATTAAGATTAATAACCACATAATACGTTTCATTCAACTCATATATTTCATTTACATTAAGGATATGACAGACATATTACATTAAGACCGTAAACTAGGTACATATGGATCAACAAAAACAAATATTTTCACGGAGCAATAGTTGCATTAGATGAAACTTTTATACATACAGTCGTACCAGTTGATCAACAGACTTGTTATATAGTAAGAAAAAAAGGAGAATGCTAATAATTTATGTTAGGAATTTATGATTTTGATATGATATCCACGTTTATATGGGCTAGATGGAAGGGCATTACACATGATCCTTGAGTTTTAAAAGAAGTTGCATATAACCCAACTTTAAGCTTTTCTTTACCCCTATTAGGTTCCAAATCATTATATAAATTTGTTTATTAAATACAATATTTTTTTTTATGTAATATATTTTATATTAACGTTACAAACAAGTATTACCTTTGGGACATTGTGTACACTAGCACTTATTGATTTATAACTCCATACCTAATACAAGGTATTGGTTAGTCGATTTTTGACGACACGATGTATTAACTAAGAAAGAAAGATTCAATCATGCTCACGGACAACTAAGAAATGTTATTAGTGTGCGTATGATGTTTTGAAGGCAAGATTTTCAATATAAAGCAATACTCCCTTTTCTTTTACAATTCAAAAAAAGAGACATAGTTATTGCTTATTTCGCCGTACATAATCTTATATGAAAATGCAACATTCATTATTTGTTATTTATGAAATACAACAAGAACATTATGTTGGTTGAAGTACAAAGTGGAAATTGGATGGCAAGTTCATTCATGATATAAAATGGGTTCCAAGGTATTGAGTATATGAATACTTTGTGTGATGAGATAATTAGTCAATTAGTTTCAAGTGATTAACATTTAAGTTGAAAGTTCACAGCCTAAATGCCTAATTGAAAGCGTAAAACTAACCTTGTTTTGCTGCCCCAATGATTAAGCAAATAGTCTGTGAAACTAAAAGAATAATCTCCTTCAGTTGTTCGTCTTCTTCTATTCCTAATTGCCTTGTTTGAAACTTCAAAACTAAAAGATTAACAAATAGTCTGTGATAGTGAAGAAAACCATTAGTGTGATAGTATTCTACCATCCATAATCATGAGTTTGTCTTCTTCTGTTTGTAAAAGTGATTTTGGCGATTGATAATTTGAGAATGAAAGAAAGTTTCAACATGAATAATCTCACTAACGTCAAGGTTTCTAAGCTCTGTGTTCCAACATGACGCTTCGTACTTTATCCCATACACTATAATCATCGTCCGTCTTACTGTTCGAGATAAGCTTCAATTTCGTCCATGACTCCTGTCGAGTGCCGCCATGCCCTAGTCTAAAGTGGAAATCTAAAATCCTTGAATAATCTCACTGACTCCCACCATAAACTCTAGGGGTTTTTGAGATCCAGAACCAATTCAGAGAGCCCAAGAACTTAATATATAGATTTGTTTTCAAAAACTTGGGGCCTTATTAGTTTTTTTTTTTTTTTTTTGGGGGGGGGGGGGGAGCAAACCCGTACTTCGCCATGCATAATACAAGAGCCGGCCATGGGCCAGAAGAATGTCGCTTGGAGTTTGGAGGGTTTGTCTAGTTTTAATGAGGGCTAGTGGGTCACACAACTGATAATGATAATAATCAGACTAGTATTCTATACTATATATAAGAACGAAAAAGAGATAGTAAAGTAGTTTAATCATATTTTTAAAACGTCTTAGCATTTTATTTATTTGTAAATTTTTCTATGATACCGAAATTATCCCTTAAGCATAATATGCAAGTAATATAAGCATATTAAGTCTTTATGAGTTTAGTCAATGTTATTAATATTGTATATTATAATCAATTATTAATATTGACAACAATGATTTATAGTTATCATATAAGTATTATTTTTAAAAATATATTATGTATAAATTTTAACAATATCATGTTTTAAATATAAAAACATTAATAAAGGTACCCCATTAAGAAACAATTTTATGGCCTATACATTTAAAAAGTAATTTTGATGACCATCCCTTTAATTTTTTTTTATCAATTCATCTTTCTAAAAAATCTATAATCTAGGAAAACTAAAAATCATGTATATGAACTTTTAAAAACTACAAAATGAATACTTATATACAAGTCGTCAAAACCGAACCCTAAAAATTTCAATACACCCGTCGCAACATGCGGATTCACACACTAGTTTATGTTATAAGAAGCTATACACACCCACACACACATTAATATCTAACTCAAGCAGAAACAAGTGAACAGTTAGCTTACGTTTGCTCAGGCTCTACTTGTTTTCGAACAAATTTAAGCCCCTTTTTCTTATTTACAACCAAGCAGAATTCATACAAGCATTTTTCAATTAATCGTCGAGCGATTTGGATGACCATAGTTCCAATCATATATAAGAATTTAAAAATGTTTAGTTTTTTAACATTAATTTTGGAAAATAAAATATTTATGAATTTTGATTTATGAGGAAATAGTAAAAAACCATAAATTAATAACAATGTTTCAAATTTGTTAAATCAACTTACACTAAACATAAGTAATCACTAATGATGAAATTTTATACATTTTTCATTTGCTAACTTGATTTTAATTTTTTTATCATTATAAAACAACACATATGATTGAAACAATTAGTAAAAGTTGAGTGACTTCAAATTGAACACTTGAAAATTATAATTACTATTTTGTAAAATTGTAATATTTATTAAATATCTATGTAGTTTTCTTTGTAAAGTAAATCATTTTTTGTGAAAGAATGAAATCATTATAACAAAGAAAGTCAAAAAAGTTCTACTGTTTATTGATCAAGTTGATTAAACTTTATAAGTTATAATATAGAATTTTTTTGAGTCGATATAAAAGTCAAATGCAAGGACTTCAATTTTAAAATATGTATTCATAATAGATGGGTCAAATATAGCTGTTTGACATAAAATTACGTACATGTTGATATACACTCAGTTGAAACATGATATACATCATAAGAACACTAAACCTAAATCTAGATTAGTTAGGACCAAGCATATCTGTCTCTCTCTCGACCAAGCATATCTCTCTCTGTCTCTCAGTTGACACCACTACTTCTGTTAGAAACCTAAATTGAACCAACTTTTGTATCACAATGGTGATGGGTGTCTATGAAATGGGTGGTGCTTGATGGGTGGTTGTTGGTTAGATGACGTACTTGGATGATGGTTAGATGATATAGCTTAGTTTAGGTTTATTTATTTTTTAAAATAAAATTAATAATAAGATTGAGAAAATGACACAGTCAATCTTTACATGTAAATGTAAAAAAACTTAAATGCCCTTAAATTTAATAAAACTATTTAGCAAAATTAGTGTGTTGGTATTAACTGAGACAAATAGGAAACCACATGGTGGAAAAACTTGTAACTAAAACTATCAGAAGAAAAACATTATTTTTATCAAACCATAGGAAGTAAAATCAAATTTACTCTTTTAATTATAGGATAAACACTTTCATTAAAGTAGAAACATTTTAAACATGTATGTTAATATGGATGCATTGTTTCAATTTAGTCACTTCAAGTTTTAGTGTTTTGACGATGATGTTTTTGAAACAACGAAACACTTTCCGGGATAATTTGAAATTTCTTTAGATACTTCCCAATTAGTTATTTATCATTATCGGTAGACATATAAACGATATTGACTGCAAAGTTTTTGTTATTTGTATTTTATAACTATTACGGTTATTCCCCTTAAAGCTTAGTGAAGATAGGTGGAGAGTCTCTTTCCACAACTTGATTCATCTAATTGTCAATAAGTAGCTTAACTACGTATTATGATCAACCAACTTTAGATCCTAAACAATAGTGTACCTTAAAAGTGTGAATTTCCAGGCAAGCTAAGTTTGATGTTGTCTCATATTTCATCAAAAAAATAATCTTTATATTCTTCATATATGTGTTGTTTTACAAGCCACATTGAATTCAAATCCAATAGTATACAATTTTATCATGTAGGGTGTGAACAATGTCTAAATTCCCAACCTATAATTATATCTAAAAGCAGAAGTTGAACAATCATACGAGGAGCGAACTAAATCAAAATCAGGCATTAAACTGAATTTCTTATGAAAGGAAAAAAACCTCATCTTTCTTATTCTTCTGTAACAAACCATAATTTATTTTGTTAAACTCACATTTTATATAACCTAACAATAAACAAATGCAGCTGACAAAATCTCACTTAAATAGTATGGTATGAAGAAGGTGAGATGATGACATATCTTACTCCTAAGATAAAAATGTTGGTGCAAAAGCCGGAACCTAAAACTTACATAATTTCGTTTTTTATAAAAAATGAAACATAAATGAAAACAAAGTAGTATCATAATAGAATTCATTTAATTATATTAAAAGATAGAGATGTAATAAGGTATAGAGAGTTTTAGGGCTAAGCATCCAAACCTATAGCACACCTAGGACTAAAGATATAACAACGACTAAAGGCACACATAAGAATAAAGAGGAACTTAAAAAGTAGTTAGTCACCTATTGTCACACACCGACTGACGACGAAATCATCGGGGCGGACAAATGTGAAATGATTGTTCATAGCTCATGGAATTAAATAAGTTAAAATAATATTAAATGCCATTTTTCATTAAATAATGCTAGACAATTAAGTCATTACAATACAACAAAGATTAAACAACAACATAAGATGTTTAGTTAAACTAAGTCCAAGTTTTATATGAGCAAAAAGAATTCCTCAAGTAGCAATCCTGAACATATTAAAAATAAAGGGTCAACATATAATGTTGGTGAGTTTTCATGGCTTAAGCATACATACATACATATATATATACACATATATATATATATACACACACACACACACACACACATATATATATATATATATATATATTATATATATATATATATATATATATATATATATATATATATATATATATATAATATATATATACACACATAAGTTTACAAGTAACAATTCATGTCAATGGTTACGAATAAAGCAAGTTTATAGATAACATATAACTACAATCAAACCTTGACAAAGATATCCATTACAAGTTTTGACGATTAACTAAGTTGTTGGATCAAAAAGAAGGTTGGTGCAACCAAAACCAAATCACTTAGATAATTTTGGTGCTACATGCAAAGGCTTCTGAAGCTTAGCATGGAGCTTCCGAAGGTTGTAGAGTTCTTCCAAAGATAAAGTGAAAGATCAGATTCCGAAGACAGAACTCTATTTCTGAAGTCAAGAGCATGCTTCCGAAGGTCAAGTCTTAGAAGAGCAATCAGAAGACCACTTCCGAAGTATGAAGAAAAGGAGAAGTTCCCAAGCCTTAGAAGAAGCAGCCTCTTCCGAAGTATAAGTGGCTTCGGAAGTACTTGTTCTTCCGAAGCCATTTAACCTTCGGAAGACATTGTTATGAACCAGTGGACATAAGTATGGTCTCTGACACTCCGCTGCAGACCTCTAATACTGTATGGTATTTTCTCAAAGAGCCATGCAGTTGACCATACTTTATTCCATTGTTTACCATTTTATGATAGTACATGTTACCAACTTTAGTTGGTGACAAAAGGTAAGTTAGGGACATATCTTGACTACCATATCTCATATAAGACTTTATTAAAGACACCTTAAACTTTAGTCTTGTAGTATAGGCTTTAGTTATAAGATCCCAGCTGGTATCAAAGTATATCCGGTTGTAGGTAGTATTATATATAGTTTCTCATTGTAACTCGAAAAGATAAGCTTGTAAGAGTCTTGTAATATTTGAGTTGAGAAGCAATATATGCAATACCTTGAAAATTACTTTCTGTGTTCGTTATTACTTACTATATTGTGATTAACTCTTATTGACTCTATCCGAGTGTTGTTCAAGTGAGTTTGAGAGAAAAACAAAGTGTTAAGTGACCCTTAATCGATCCTGCAATTGGTATCAGAGCTGCTTAGGCTCTTGATTGTGTGATCTAACCATCCAAATCAACCTGTTTTTCACTCCTCCCTATAACTCACTCACTCAAAATGGCCCTTAACAATCCAAAGTAGAGATGGGAACTATGACAAAGGCTCCCATCATTACTCCTGAAAATTTCAGGTCTTGGAGCAGAAGAATGGAGGGCTTCATCAGATACCAAGACAGCAAGATGTGGAACTCCATTGTTAACGGCCCGTATAAACCAAAGGTGGCATCACCTGGTGGACACGGTGCCATGATAGAAAAGGTTGTTGAAGACTATTCTGACGAAGACCGAAAGAAGATAGACATCGACAGCAATGCTATGATAATTCTCATGACTGCAATACCGAACTCCATCATGGTGGGGTTTGAGCATTGTAAGTCTGCAAAGGAATTGTTTTATGCTCTTGCTCAGATGTACTCAAGCTCCAACGACTCGAAGAAGGACTCACTGAAGCAGCAATTTGAGAACTTCACTTATATTGCTGGAGAGACCCTTAGCCAGTAGTATTTCAGGTATATGGATCTTATCTCCTCTCTTCAGTCTGTGAAGATCACTCCTGAACTTAGAGATGTCACGAGAAAGTTCATGAGTGCTCTTCCAAACGAGTGGATATTTTACTGTGTCTCTATCAAGAGGACAGAGAACTTGAACACTCTCACTATGACTGAACTTTACGGCATCCTTGATGGATATCGTTTAGAGATGGAAAGTAAGAAGGGCCACCAAGCAAGTCGTCCTCTGAGTCTTCCTACTAGCAACGCTTTAATGGTTGTAGAAGGCTCAGCACCCCCACAACCTCGGCACTACCCGACTTACCAGCATTCATCCTGCTCTTTTGGACCTTACATCACTTTTCCTGAGACTCCAAGGTCTCAACAGGCTCAACACAATTCCTTTCAGGAAAGTTGTGCCTTTGTCTCAGGAAGTGGACACTCCAGCGATTTTCAATACTGTTTTGATGATCTTGAGTGTTTTAATCCAGATGATGTAGAGTATGTGGACATTGTCCAAAAGATGGCTCTATTAGCTTATAAAGCGAAGAAGTTCTTTAAGAGAACTGGAAGACAATTCCCTCAAAACCCAACTACCAGCAAGTTTGGGTTTGACAAGGCCAAAGCAAAATGTTACAACTGTAACCAACTCAATCACTTTACAAGGGAATACAAGGCTCCCAAGACCAATCTGGGAACCCCACAGGCCTCCACACATCCCTCAACCTCAAAGCCCATTGGAAAGTCAACTGAAACAGCTGCAATAGCTCAAGAAGTTGACTGGAGCTTCATGGTACAGGATGTGACTCCTGCTTAAGCTCTCATGGCAGGAATAGATGATACTGAGGTATATGAACATCTTTGTACTCCAGCCTGTATAGCTAAATTTAAACTTTATCAGGATACAATATGGAAATCAGATCTGATATTGAGTCTTTAAATATTTTAAAATCTGATTTTAAGAGAGCTGAATCTGACTAGTAAAAGAAAATTGAGGAGTTAGAGAAAACTATGTCTCTTTTAAAACATGAACACACCAACTACTAGACTCAAATCAAGGATCTGATATCCAAATTGTTTGAGGCTCAAGCCCAGCTTGTCACTGCTGAGGCTCAGGCTAGGAAGCATGCTATCTCTGAGCTAAACTTCCAAGCTATTCTTGCATCATCCTCCCACTCCAAACTCTGTTATCAAAACAAAGGAGGGTTGGAAACCAATGAAATCGCTCCACCACACTCTTATGAGTCTATCAGACAACCTAGATGTGGTACTGAGGAGCAAGAGGTTCCAACTATTGACCCTTCCTCACTAGAGTTAAAGGATGAAACAATAATAGTGGCCACCACTGGGAAGAAACAGGTAGAAGTACCCATCTCCTCCTATGAAGATCAAATCCTAACCAATAAGGCTAGAAGAAGCAGAGCTAAAGCTACTAGAAGAACTGCCAAGAAAGTGGTTGAGTCTAAGCTGAAGATTGACCCAAAGCAGAAAGGTGTCTTTATCTCAGCTGGATTCCAAGTGTTAGGTACTTCTGATTCAGGAAAGGAGTGTAATACCAGCACTCCTATCCTACTAAAGGATCAGAATTTGAAAGGAAAGGTTGATGATGAAGACAAGAAGCACAAGAAACATCAACCTTCACTGTCCCAAAAGACTAACATTACATGCATTATGTGTGGTCTGCACAACCATATGGAAAAAGATTCTTACTACAATCCTGCAAGCACACATTATGCAAATAATGTTAGGAAAGAAGGAGTCAGGAAAGGTTTCACATTTGGACCTTTTCAAATGGTTCAAGTGATGAAGAAGGGAAAGCTGGTTTCCGAAGCAAGGTTACTTTTGGAAGAAACTGCTTCTTCCGAAGGGAAAATGGCCTCGGAAGCAAATGCTACTAAAGTTCGGAAGAATAAGAAGATTCCCTTGAAACCATCCCAGAAGAAGACTGCTTCGGAAGAAAAGGTGGTGAAGACTTCTTCCGAAAAGAAAGAAGCTTTGGAAGAAGGCCATGCTGCAAAAGCCTCTATAGGCTCATCCTTCAAGATCGACCAAAGGATGGACTGGAAGATCAAGAAGATGTGCAGCCCAAACCTCTTCTTCAAAGACATCTATTGAACCCCCATGCATATCTTTTGGTTCAATTATGTCATTATCCATGGAAGAACCCAAGACCAACAAGGCTTGGGCTTCCAATCAAAACTAACAATCTCATCTCATGTGCAGGGGCATCCATATGATAAGAACAACAATGTCTGGATTGTGGATAGTGGATGCTCCAGGCACATGACAGGGAACAGATCTCTCCTTCAACAGTTTTAACACTATGATGGAGGTCCTGTCCAATTGGAGGTGAGGCCGGAGGATATATTTCTGGCAGAGGGAGTATATCCAATGGTAAGTTAAAAGTTGACAAAGTTAACTTTATCAAACAGCTTGAACATAATATTTGAAGTGTTTCTCAATTCTGTGATCAAAAGCACCAGATGTTTTTCACAGAACATGAGTGCATTATCCTCAAACCAGAGATGACCATTCCTCCAGAATTGGTGCTTCTTAGATCTCCCAGGAAAGGGGATGTGCACAAGCTGGATATGAACAATGCTTCCCAACGGGTGAAGTATCATGCTTTCTTTCCAAAGCTGATAGTGATGAGTCAACACTGTGGCATAAACGTATGTGTCATGTAAATTTTAAGACAATGAATAAATTGGTAAAAATAACTTGGTACATGGTTTTCCTAAAAAGAAGTTTTTCTGTAAAGACAACTGTGTTGCATGCCTGAAGGGAAGCAACACAGGACCTCTCATAAATCCAAATGTGTTAACTCTATCACTACTCCATCACACTTATTGCATATGGATCTTTTTGGTCCCACAAGTATAATAAGCATTGGAAGAAAATCATACTGCCTTGTGATAGTTGATCATTTTACAAGATTCACATAGGTATTCTTTTTAAGAACTAAAGATGAAACTGCTGAAACATTAAAATCTTTTATTCTTAAAATAGAAAATCAAATTGATCACAAGGTTAAAATAATTAGAAGTGATCAAAGGATTGAGTTTAAGAACTTTGTTCTTGACTCATTCTGTAACTCAAAAGGGATTACCATATAACACAATGCTCCCAGAACTCCTCAACAAACGGTGTTACTGAGAGGAGAAACAGGACACTTATTGAGGCTGCTCGAACTATGTTAGCTGATTCAAAACTACCTCTAACATTTTGGGCAGAGGCAGTTAGCACTGCATGCTATGTGTAGAACAGAGTTCTTGTAGTTAAGCCACATGGAAAAACCTCTTATGAGCTAGGGAACAAGAGGCCACCATTCATTGGCTTTCTAAGGTCCTTTGGCAGCAGCGTACCATACCTAACACAAAAGACAATTTAGCAAAATTTGCTAAAAAGTCAAATGATGCTATTTTTGTTGGACACTGTTCTAGCTCCAAAGCTTATAGAGTATACAACATTAAGAATCAACAATTTGAGGAGTCATCCAATATATTTGTTAATAAGCACACTCCTTGTGTTAGGGAGAATGGCCCTGATTATATCTTTGATTTAGAATTGTTTCCAAACTATTCTAAACCATCTTGTGAGAATGTTTCAGCTGGATCAGGTGCTCAAAATAATGTTGATGCTGCTGTTGATGATCAACTGTTTGAGCTACCCAGACCTCTTCCAAATTCTCCAAGAGCTAAAATAAATGAAGTTTCCACCATTCACAGATCTGACAGCTTAACCATATCAAGGAATAATGAAGCTTCAACAAGTGAATCACTTGCTGAGCCTCAAAACTCATCAGGTGATCCACCACAACACTAAGCTGAAGGAAGTAGTGTTTTGAACGAACAGGCAACTGTTAATACTACTTCATAGCCAACCATTGATGATGTTTTTTATTCATTCAATAAGTCCTCATTGAATGACTTTGAAACAACAACTGGACAAAATGTACCAGTTCTTGAGCAGAATATGTCAAATCTGGATCTATCTCTGCAACTAGAAGTGATTTCTCATCTTAGGATTCATAACACTCATCCATCTGAAAACATCATAGGGGATGTCTCTGAAGGTGTGAGAACAAGATAGCAGACTTATCATGGGAATGTCTGCTTGTACTCATGCTTTTTATCCCCGATGGAACCCAAGAAGGTGGAAGATGCCTTGAAAGATAGTAGCTGGCTTGAATTGATGCAAGAGGAGCTGCTTCAATTCAAGAGACAGAAGGTGTGGAACCTATGTCCGCTACCATCTGGTCAAGTACCTATAGGCACTAAATGGGTTTTCAAAAACAAGAGAGATGATAGAGGCTTGATCATCAAGAACAAAGAAGACTTGTAGTTCAAGGATACACCAAGAGGAAGGAATCAATTATATTGATGTCTTTGTACCTGTTGCAAGACTTGAGGCAGTTAGGATCTTCCTTGCTTATGCTGCATCCAAGGACTTCACTGTTTACCAACTTGATGTCAAGTGTGCCTTTCTATATGGGGATATAGATAGGGAAGTCTATGTGTGCCAACCTCCAGGATTTGAAGACCCACAACACCCCAACTATGTGTGCAAATTGGATAAAGCTCTATATGGGCTGCACCAAGCGCCTAGGCTGTGGTATGAGACTTTGTCTCGGTTTCTTCTGAAGAATGGCTACACTAGAGGTACCATTGACAAGACTCTCTTCATCAGAAAGTCTGAAAAGGACATTTTGCTTGTTCAAGTCTATGTAGATGACATCATATTTGGTTCTTCAAATGACCAAATGTGTAAAGACTTTGAAAGCATTATGAAGAAAAAGTTTGAGATGAGTTCCATGGGAAAAATTGACTTTTTCCTTGGAATTCAGGTGAAGCAAATGAAGGAAGGGTTTTTCATTAATCAATCTAAGTATGTTTCTGACATCTTAAAAAGATTTGAGATGAAAGATTGTAAGCCTGCCATGACACCCATACCCAGAAACCACAATCTTTGTCCTGACCTTGAGGGGGAGGATACTGATCAACATCAGTATAGGGCAATTATTGGTTCTCTGATGTATCTCACAGCTAGTAGACCTGATATCATGTTTGCTACCTGCTTCTGTGCAAAATATCAGGCTACTCCAAAGGTGTCTCATCTAGCTGCTGTTAAGAGAATCCTCAGATACCTCAAAGGAGCACTAAACTAGGTCTCTGGTATCCCAAAAACAAGGATTTCAATCTCTATGGATACTCTGACAGTGACTATGGTGGCTGCAACATTGACAAGAAATCCACATCAGGAGGATGTCAATTTCTTGGTGGAAGGATCATCTCATGGCAATGCAAGAAGCAATCTTGTGTCTCTACATCAACTGCTGAAGCTGAATACATTGCCACTGCTAGCTGCTGTGCTAACTACTATAGATTAGAATCAGATGTTAGACTATGAATACAACTTTATGATTACTCCTATCCATATTGACAACAACAATTTTATCTCCATTACTGAAAATCCGATGAAGCACTCCAAGACAAAGCATATTAATATCAGGTACCATTTCATTAGAGATATTCATGAGAAAAATCTGATTAAACTAATCAAAGTTGACTCAAATGAATAATATGCTGATTTGTTCACCAAAGCTTTTGATGAACAAAGACTTAAGTATCTCATAGTAGCTATTGGGATGATAAACATTTATTAAATTACCTCTTTTGAAAACCTTTTAATATGTAATGTTCTATGTCAATACAAATTATGCCCTGTTACAGAAGGTCTCTCTGAAATTTTCGAAGTATAAGTTTCTTCCGAAGAGATATTAACCTTCGGAAGCTATTTTCATATCTTCGAAGCAAAATTCTCAAAGGATAATTTTCTTCTCGGAAGAGCTTTTGGTCTCGGAAGAAGCGATTGATTTCATATCAGATCTACTTCCGAGGCTTACACACACTCTCCATTCGAAAGCAATCCTGACCTTCGGAAGCCAAATTACCTTTGAAATGTTTTATATTCGGAAGAGAGATTTTACTGTGTAATGGAAATCTCTTGGGCCCCACACTGTAAAAAGCAAATATTTTGTTAATGATGTCGAATTATTTATCTGATTTTAACCTTACTGCCACTGTCATTTCTTCCACTAAAACATCACATCACCTTATCCTAACCTCATTACCGCCTTTCCACCATCTTTTAAATAATCCCGACTTCTCACTTTCATTTTCTTACTTGCAATTTTTACTGCCCTAAATATTTTCTCCACTCCAACTTTACCCTAGCTCAAATTCATCCTCATTCACCTTTCTCCAATGGCACTCAACCCTCAGCACAACCAAGTCGCATTTCTTGATTCTTCAAAAGATGTTAACTTCTCTGAAATCATCTCCTTTCTCACCCAATCATCTTACTACACAACCCTTACCGTTACCCCACTGGTTACTCCAATCAAATGGCCAAATTTTGGGAAAATGGTCAAGTCGAAACCCTAATGGGATTCGTGTACTAAGGTCCAGAATTTGTGGACAAGAGTTGGTCCTTACTGAAAAACTTATCATGGAGCATCTCGAGCTTCATGATAAAGGAGCTCCTACTAAATTCCCTAAAGAAGATTTAGACAACACTTATATCCTCATGGGATATGGTGAAGACGTGAGCAGGCCGACAGTCTACAAGTACAACTTCTCCTACAACTGGAAGTTCCTCCTGCATGTTGTTCTCCACTATCTGTCCAACAAATCTGGGGGATGGGATCAAATCCCGTATGAACTAGGATGCTTAGTTCATGGACTGGTGAGAGGCCTCCGCTTCAATTACTCAATATTTGTGTTCACCAATCTCCTTGGGAATCTTTAAAGGGATACATTCTTTATGTATCCCCGATTCATTCAACACATAATTACTGTGAGTTGGAACAAAGTACGCTTGTCTGTGCAGCTGCTCTGACTTTCCTCACATGAAGTCTACCATCTTCAAGATTTTGAAGAAGGTGTCCACCAACTTCACTGGAAGGTACACTTCTCTACTTCCAGGTATAATTGAGCGCATAGCTCCAGGTGACATCCCTGTTCACCCCACAGGTGATGAACCCACACCAGTAACCACCTCCACAATGCCAACAGTACCTTCTCTACCCATCACCATCACATACCAGAGATGCCCTAAACGAACCCTTGTTCAATATACTCTGATTGAGCAAGTACCTCCTGTTCAATCCAAAAAGACTAGAGTGTAAACATGGGCTCCCACTCAGTCTGAGGTCTCACCATCCTTCTCATTCGACCTCAATTTGGTTTTGAGTCTCCTTAATCTCAAACCCATGAGCCCGACACCCAACCAACAGCCCTCAGGATGAGTATCTACACTCTTCTGAGCAGCCAACAAGGGACAGTCCCACCAAAGGCTCAATGCCTGTAGACATTGACCAAGGTCCCAGGTCAGTAGGCTTAACATCCCTATCCTTCACTGACCTTCTTTTTAAAACTGATGAAGAGATAACATCTCTCCACGACAATGAAATTGATCTACAACACCCTCTCCAAGATCAACCGAGCCAGAGAGATCCCTATCTCTAGCCCCCATCAGCAACCCACAACTGAGGTGAGTCCTACTGATGTGGAGGGGACTCATGCAGATTCAGCTGCCACTACAGAAGGTGCCTCAATGGACCCAATGGATAGTGGTAACATATCTGAGACTGATCTACGGCAACCATGCCATTTGATGACTCTGAAATAGACATCATTCAGCAAGGGAAACCAGGGTGCCAAGAAACCACATCTGGTGGTGAGGCTGAACATACTAGGTATGTTACCTCATCTCCCCGTGATTCTTCAAAAGAAGATGAGGGAAGCATGAAACTCCTCATAAAAGACCTTCTGTCTAAAGTCTCAAACCTTGAATCCTTGGTTAGGACTTTAGAAGAAAGGTCCGCCACTCAGCAACTTAAGATTGACAATCTCAAGGCCAAACTAGCTGAGTAACAGACTGAGAGATCTGTTAGGCATGTACCTATTAGGTCTCATTGACTTCTTCCTCCAGCTCATCTAGCTCTCAAGATGATGCTACCAAAAAGGGGGAGAATGTTTAGAGACAAACACTTGAGGACCCACAGATTCATACTTCAACTTCAACATCTTCCACTCCTGTCATCACTTTGTCTGAGCCATCTAAAGTTGTACTTCAAATCGACCCAAAGATGCTCAGATATCTCTACAGACTCTTCACCAAGTTTCTGTTGAGATCCTCTACTGATCAGCCAAGCCCAGATGCTGCAATGATTTACTTCGGAGCTGAAAAGCTTCAGAGGCTTACTGCACCTTCTACCACTGTGAAAGAAGTTGGTCAACCTAAGGTCCACATGGAACCTAAGATTCATTTCGAAGGGAAAATGGGGACTGATGGCCCAGCAACTGAAACAGCTGGGACAGAATCTGCATTTCTTCAAACTTCCGAGGCTGAAGTTAAAGCCTCGGAAGAACAAGCTGAATCTTCCGAAGCTAAAATGGAAGCTGCAGAAGGACTGTTCAAGATGTCCGAGGAAGTGATCATCACAGATGCAATCCTAGAAATGGCATCTGAGGTGAACAGTGAGGACTTTCTGAATCTATCTCTATCCTAGACACCCTCTCTGCCCCTCTCACAATCAGAATGCACTCTCCAAAAACCACCACATTCAGGCTCTTCAAAAGATAACTAAGGGAAAAGGAAGATGACTGCGGAAGGGCTTCAGGAAGAGGAGAAGATTGAGAAGCTAAAAAAGAAAGGAAGTCTTCCAATTGAGAAGTTGCTAGCTGCTAGTACAAAAGCAGCTGCAGCCAACCAGGAGGCTATCAACAACAAAAGGAGAGAAGAGATAATTGATCAGCTCATCCAATTGGGAGCTGCCAATGAAGAAACACTCCTGCTACCACTAGAGGAGTTGGTGAAACTGGAAAAGGCAACCAGACTGCAACATGCGAAACAACAAGAAGCAACAAGTTGGCCTTAGAGAAAGAGAAAGAAGAAGAACAGAAGGAGGCTGACTTGCAGCAGAGGAGAGATAGGATAGAGTTCCTAATCTCCAGAGGCTTCAATCTTCAAGAACTCTCTCCACACAACAATGAAACAATCCTTTGGCCCTACAACAAAGAGCAAGATCAAATGGAGAAAGAGAGAAGAAAGGCTGCAAGAGAAAAGCTAAAGGAAAGGAAGAAGGAGGAAGAAGCAAATGCCATTACAACCAGGAAGCTCAGTGAGAAGGCCTGGATGAAGGACTATCTCTGGGCTCATGGCTTCTCTAGAAGGCAGGTGGGTCCCATGTCAGAGAGGTCACTCCAATGGATTGTCAGCAAAATCAAGGTTGACATTCGCTTGGGAAAGAGAAAAAGATGTATAGAAGGGTAAAGGGGATGACCTTCACTGCAACTACTCAACCATAACCTGATCCCTCACCCTTACCTTCACCATCAAAACTGAGCCCTTCACCCCTGAACCCACATCCTTACCCTCACCCATTTCATCACCTCAACCACCTAAAATTCACATCCTTCAACCAAAATCACTTCCCAAAACCTTTGAACCACAAACTACCTAACAACCATCCCCTTAGCCTTCTCAACATCTCTCTCTTGAGGAGTTCAAGGTAATCAAGACTAAGCTCACCAACTGCACAACTTTGAGCGAAGTCTCATGTGAGGAAGACTCTGTCAATACCACCTATGTTGATGGATCTTCTTGTTCCCTCACAAGAGATCAATTCCTTGATTTACCTAGAGGAACATTGGACCAGGCAGCTAGACTTCTAGGCCTCAACTCAGATTCACTGAATGATGAAGAAAAGAAACTTAGAAGGAAACTAGTGACTCTGCTGGATACTAAGAAAGAGAATAAGATTCCCAGTCAGTCTCTTGTGCCTAGAAAGAGAATAATCCAGTGGAGGTTCGATGAAACTTCTCACGACTTTGTTGTGGAAAGGGAGGATGGTGAAGTCAACAGACTTAATGCAACCTCTTTGTTACACTCCACCAGATTTGATATTGCTGAGTTAGCAGAAAAGCCATTCTCCAACCCCTCCAACTCTAAAGCTGTTGCACTCATCAGAAATCATCTCAGCAGTCTTCATCTAGTCGGGCTAACTGCAAAAGCGAAGATTGAAGAAGAGTTGAGATTGAGAAGACGGAAAGACAAGGAAAGACCTCTTACCAAGGGCACTGACTTTCTACAAATGGTAGAGGGTCCCAAATTGTAACCTATAGTTAGATAGGAATATGATTACAGTTCCCATAAACTAACTCTTTTCAGAGGGCAACAATAGAGGGCACATATCATCCCAGGTGACAGACTGGACTTCCTGTCTACCAAGGATTTGTACAAACTTCTCAGCATCACATCAGGGAAGAACAAGGAAGCAGATAAATATCTACTCTCCTTGGTGCTGAAAGTTTTGAGAAGCAGAAACAAGTGAGGTTTTGGTAGCATCAGCCTAAGGGGAGTTTGTTGGATCAAGAAGAAGGCTGGTGCAACCAAAACCAAATCACTTAGATAATTTTGGTGCTACATGCAAAGGCTTCCGAAGCTTAGCATGGAGCTCCGAAGGTTGTAGAGTTCTTCCAAAGATAAAGTGAAAGATCAGCTTCCGAAGAGAGAACTCTATTTCTGAAGTCAAGAGCATGCTTCCGAAGGTCAAGTCTTAGAAGAGCAATCAGAAGACTACTTCCGAAGTATGAAGAAAAGGAGAAGTTCCCAAGCCTTAGAAGAAGCAGCCTCTTCCGAAGTATAAGTGGCTTCGGAAGTACTTGTTCTTCCGAAGCCATTTAACCTTCGGAAGACATTGCTATGAACCAGTGGACATAAGTATGGTCTCTGACACTCCGCTGCAGACCTCTGATACTGTATGGCGTTTTCTCGAAGAGCCATGCAGTTGACCATACTTTATTCCATTGTTTACCATTTTATGATAGTACATGTTACCAACTTTAGTTGGTGACAAAAGGTAAGTCAGGGACATGTCCTGACTACCATATCTCAGATAAGACTTTATCAAAGATACCTTAAACTATAGTCTTGTAGTATAGGCTTTAGTTATAGGATCACAGCTGGTATCAAAGTATATTCGGCTGTAGGTAGTATTATAGATAGTTTCTCATTGTAACTCGAAAAGATAAGCTTGTAAGAGTCTTGTAATATTTGAGTTGGGAAGCAATATATGCAAATACCTTGAAAATTACTTTCTGTGTTCTTTATTACTTACTATATTATGATCAACTCTTATTGACTCTATCTGAGTGTTGTTCAAGTGAGTTTGAGAGAAAAACAAAGTGTTAAATGACCCTTAACCGATCTACATAAGTGTACTTGGTTCCCATTATGAATAAACATATGTCATCAGGTGCCGGCAATAACCTCGGCTTTAGCACCAATAAGCTTGTTAGACCCATAGATCTATGACGTCGCCAGGCTAACAATAGTTAATGATTGTCAACATATAATGTCTATCATATAAGTCTCACAATATTACAAATAACTATGGCAAAAGTAAAGGTGAATTGATTATGCATTTACAAGCATCAAGACATTTACAAGTGTAAGTTTATACGTTACCATGTTTCACCCAAAAAGGTGTGAAATAAAGTAAAAGAGGGACATGAAAACTCACATGGATAACTCACATTGTATAATGATGGTTGTAGAGTACATAATAATGGATGTTCAAGAGTCAAATGTGACATACTAAATGATAAAATGAAACAATAGCTTGAGGTAGGAATTCATTACAAGAAGTTAGGATGTTTATAAAATACCAAAAAGCAAAATGCAGATTGAAAAAGGATTAGTGCACCAATTTTATATTCTAGACGAAATGTTTGGTACATGTTTGAATAATTTTTAAAAATAGCAAACAGATTTATAATATTATTGAAATTTATAGTTGACTAGCTCAGAATCTCTCGGACAACTTTTGTTCAGAAACATTTCTATGAAAAGATCTGTAAATAAGTCAAAACAACAACATAAGACAGAAGGTGTTGAAATGCGCACTTATCTTGTGAAGGCTATTGTTAAGTCGTCCGATTGAGTTTGGAGACGTATAAACTATTGATAGAAAGTTTATTTAATGAACATAGTATTGGAGTCTGAGTTTACTCAAATTTAGTTTTTTATGAGCAAGGTATGGTTAGTTCAAGTCAGACTATATTCTGCCAAATATATAATGATGCACTTATATGCACTTTTAAAATTGCTATAGCATAAAATGGGTTAGAACAAATTTATTATGGTGATATATGGTATAGTAGACTTAATTTTAGTTATAAAACAAGTATTTCAAGAATTTGGAATAGCCATCATTTAGAAAAATAATCTTGTGGAATAACCGAATGCGGCGGCATAACCATCTATATGCAAACGAGATTCTTTGTTTATGTTATCACGTGCTTAGATTGATTTAGGAATGTTAGTTATTGTTATAATATTAGGAAAAGTTAGAAAGTTAATGATCAAATGATAATGATTAAAAGTAAAAGAGATTTGTAGAAGAAAGAATAAAAGTAAGAACATAAAGTCACAAGAATAATTGGATGTTAGAATGATTAAAACAATATAGAAATGTATAATATAAAAACAATATAAGATTATCTTAGTCTTATAAACTTCTTGAAATTACTTGTAAAAGAAAATTCTTGAATTTGATCAAAACCAAAAAAATGAAAGAAATGTTTGTTAGTGAGATTTTTAAAGAATGAGCAAATGAAAAATGAGGACTAAACCTTGCTTTTATAGTTGAGGTTAGAAGGAAGTTATGAATGGTGTTAATAGTAAGTTACAAATCTTTTAAAAGGGAGTTATGATTGGAATTTGAAATAAATATAAGATTAAATAAATAAATAGGTAAAAGAATATTTATAGTTTAAACTTTTAATTTATTAAAACCTTAATTTTAAATAATCAACTTATTTTCTTATAAATTCTTTATAGACTTTATAAATCTCACTAGGGGTGTTAAAAATATCTAAATCCAAAACCGAATCCGAAATATCCGAAAATCCGAAATTCGGATATCCGGAACTTTGAATATCCAGAACTTCGGATATCCGAAATTGCGGATTCGGATTCGGATTCAGATAGTGATTTTGAGAATTTTTGGATATTTCAGATATCCAAAATATCAAAAATATTTTTATAAAAATTTAAAAATATTAAATATTAATTAAATATTTCTGATATTTTTAGATATTTTGGATGTTTTAATAAAAACTTCGGATATATGAAATAAATTTAATAAAATTAATTATTTTTTTATAAAATTTATTAAATAATACAACTTTTTTTTAAATTCTAATATCCAAATGGATATCCGAATCCGAAATTTCAGATATCCAAAATTTCGGATGCAGATTCGGATAGTAAAATTCACTATCCGAAATTTTCAGATATCCGAAAATGAACACCCCTAAATCTCACAAGAACTTGTAATTTGATTATTTATTTTGGTTGAATATTTTAAAATCTTATAGATATTAATAACATTTTACCATTTATAAAATTTATTTTATAAATTATAGAATTTAAGTTAAATTGATTAAGTGACACATTTATTATTTTTAAAACATACAAATAAATAAAATAACTAAATAATGATTTTTATTTACAAGATTGACTCAAACGGGTTTGGGTTTGGGTTTGGGTTTGGGTTTATAGTTTGAAAATGGATGGATGTTACACCTATGACAAAAAACACTCTAAGACCAAAGACAACCTAAAAAATAGCTAACCAACCAGTACAAAAGGCAAATGTAATTAAGGAGAAGCTAACATATGACACCCTCACAAAGACCAAAATTACATGCTCCCCTCACTACAAGAAATGGCATCTATGTTGACAACATAAATCATTGGTATAAAGGTAATTTGATATCACCATAGGTCTCCTTATAACACGTCGTCCTTGTAGTTGTGGCTGACGTCTTCACAGACACCATTTTCCTGATGACATGTCATTGTTATAGCTTTATTATCAAATAAATTTTCCATATAAAAAACAGAAAATTTTAGGTGCATATACAGTTTGCACTCTATGCTTATCACAATCACATGAAGAAACAACACAACACCTCTTTAGGCCTTATGTAATGCCCCTTTGTAGTATAAGAGTGGTAGAAGTTTTTTTCATGGAACTTACCATGAATGAGCTACAAAAGTGTGATAAAAGATTTTTCATGGAACTCACGATGGATGAGGTGTAGCTCACTGATAAAACTACTGGAGGTGCCAAAGTTTTATGGAAAGTTGTACAAAGTATTATTTAACCTCTCTATGGTGCTTGTGAAAAACTCAAAATGATAGGATCACCAAAAGATATTGCAACAACTGCTAAGGTGATGGTTGAATATGGGAAAACACATTTTTAAAGATTCATCATATCTCAACAACATATTCAACAACCATAAATGAAACCATGAAACGATGTGGAATCAGACCGACATTATGATGAGTGCTCAAAAACAATATCAATCCAACGTGGCTATGACTTTTAATGTAAGGCCCGTTCCTAGGACACTTACAGTTGGCCAATAATCGCATATAAAACATATAATTACAGTAACTTGAAATAAACGTTGCAGCGGAAACATTAAAAACAATATTTTCATTAATAATGCTTTTGCAAAATAATACAACATTCGTTACACAATATCATTTGTTCGCATTACAATGAAAAAAACATTAAACAAAAGAATGCCATCCAAAAGAGCCAAGTAGTCGCCCCATGCCATCCTAGACAACTTTACCTGCCAACTAAAAACACATAAAAGTCAACATTACTAAGTGAGTTCTAGTTTTAAAATAAAACATACTTTACTTCCATTTAAAACCGTTCTTTACTTTTGTATGTGGTCACACATTATACGTACACATAGATAATATAATATTATCTCCATCATTCATTCGTTAACTTTCATTATTTACTTTCATTTGTACGTTCATCTTTACTTCTTTACATTCCATCCAAAACCATAAACTTTACCCCACCGTCATGCATAAAGCGACTATTGGGCGAGGTCTATCATAGACCCCCGTCATGGCGCTCAACAGCCTGACCATAGTACTAGGGTAAGTTTAGGTGTACCATTGCCATGTGCTATACCCCACCGTCATGCATAAAGCGGGTACTGGGTCGAGGTCTATCATAGACCCCCGTCATAGCACTCAATAGCCTGACCACAACACCTAGGTTAAGGGAAAAAGGTTCTATACATATGGTCGGTCATAAAGACGGACCCCGGTGTGTATCCTTCTGGGGTAGATAACCCACACACCGTTGAACTAACACCCTTCACTGGGCGTGTTTCCACATACAAGGTTGCAAGACTTACTTTACTTTTCTTTGTTCATTAATTCATGCATTCTTTCATTATGTTCCTTTTTTTATTATCTTCCACTTCACGTTACATAATACTTTCATTTCGTTCATTAACATTCAACGTAAAGCCATATGAAAATACTCATACATAATAAGGAACATCAACATACACATACAACATCACCATACATGCCATCATCATACATACATAACATACATCATACATACCATCATGCATAGCATCATACATACATCATCATACATGCCATCATCATCTATGACCTCAAAAGTCAACTTACATGAACCCACGGGAACCTCCCAAGTCAAAGCCTATATCTACACTTTTCCCCCGAACAGCAGAAAGTAAACTATGTCCCTTCGGGCGCATGAACCCCATTTGGGCGTATGGACCCTATAAGCGAATGGACACTTAGGCGTATGGAATCTCAGTCGCATAGCCTTCAATCACATGACTTCCATGTGTTTGACCCTCAGTCGCATGCCATTCGGGCGTATGGGCTTCAGTCGCATGACCTTCAGCCGCATTTCCTCTAGTCGCATAACTTTCATCCGCATTTCCTCCAGTCGCATAACTTTCATCCGCATTTCTTCCAGTCGCATAACTTTCATCCGCATTTCTTATTGTTCATCCGCATTTCTTATTGTTCATCCGCAATTCTTTATGTTCATCCGCATTTCTTTTTGTTCATCCGCATTTCTTTTTGTTCATCCGCATTTCTTTTTGTTCATCCGCATTTCTTTTGGTTCATCCGCATTTGCATACGCGGATGAGTTGGTCTCGGATGGTCAATCGCATTTCCTCACTCTTCCGTATTTGCCAATGCGTAAGAGCAAAACTTGTTTGCATCACTTCTGGTCTTCCGCATTTGTTAATGCGGAAGAACAAAACAAATCTTTTCTCGCAGACTCTTCATCCGCATGAGGAACACTTAGGCAGTTATTTATGGTTGGGCGTATGAGCTACTGTTTGGGCGCATGAGCAGCCTAAGACACACTTAACATCATAACGGTCCCCAGACACCACCTACCATGTTCTAAGCTTAAATCTTACATTTTAAGCCATAGAACACAATCATAACAACATCAAATACACACATAGCCCAAAATCAAGCCCTACCCGCAACATACACACATACATACATACAGGTATAAAACCCAACATTATAAAAAGTTCATACATGCATTTCCAGCCCCAAAATAGTTAAAAAAAGTAAAAAGGGGTTCTAGAACTCACCTTTGCAGCCTCTTTGGGTAAGACTTCCTTCAAACTGTTTGCTACAAGTTCACACCTAGAAACCCACCAAAACACACACCCGAATACACAAAAACACACATAAGCATACAACCGAGGATAAAACCAGTTAAGAACACCATAAACACCCGAATTCTTACCTTGAATTCACACTTTTCTTTTTGTTCTTCTTCAACCCGAGAGTTTATGCTCTCCTTCACTTTCTCTCTAGAAATATCCGAATGAAAAGATGTAGGCAGACAACATAGGCGGCCATCACCTTTTACACCCACTTTTTCAAACAATTATCTTTTTGACACTTTTAACCCCTCAACTTGGGTTAAATATCTTTTTTTCTTTTTCTTCACTTAATTCCTTCGTTTGCGTCTTCTAAAAATAACCTGGTGTTACAAGTTCACCCCCCTTATATAGGTTTCGTCCCCGAAACCTGTTATTTCTCAAACAATCGTGGGTAATGATGTGTCATCTCCGCGTCAGTCTCCCACATAGACTCAGATCCTTTCATGTGCTTCCACTGTACACGCACAAGAAGAACCACTTTATTCCTTAACCTCCTTTCTTTATGATTACTAATCACCACCGGTTGCTCCAATAATTGAGTCGTTCATCAACATCAATATCCTCCAGTGGGACAATCATATCCTCGTCTGTTCAACACTTTCTTAGATGAGATACATGGAATGTCGGATAAATTTCACTTAACTCTTCCGTAACTCTCCAACATATAGGCCACCTTCCTACCGATCAATAATTCAAAAAGCCCTATGTATCTCAGCTAAGTTTGGTGCACTTCATCCCGTATAGATAGTGCCTCCATATCTTTAACGCAAAGACCACGGCTGCTAGCTCCAAGTCGGGAGTGGGATAATTGACCTCATGAACTTTCAACTGTCAGGATGCATAAGCTATAACCTTTCCTCTCTCATCAACACACATCCCATCCCCGAGTAGGAAGCATCGAAATAAACCACCAAATCTTCGCTTCCCCTTTGCCGGGTCCACCATAATCCCACCGGATTCACTACATGACCCAAAAACTAAACCTCGCACAACTAGAATGCGCACTTGGAGAATTTAGCATACAACCTCTCCCTTCTCAATGTCTCCAACACCTCTCGAATATGACCAGCATGCTCATCCTCACTCTTGGAATAATCAAGATATAATCGGTAAAACACAATCGCTGCTTTATCCAACATCGGCCGACACACTCAATTCATCAGATCCATAAAAGCAGCTGGCGCGTTAGTTAAACCAAAACCATAACGAGAAACTCGTAGTGTCCATAACGCATGCGAAAAAGTTGTTTTAAGAATATCCTGCTCCTTTACTTTCAACTGATGGTAACCAGATCGAAGGTCTATCCTCGAGAACCAACTGGCACCCTGAAGCTAATCAAAAAGATCATCAATTCTCGGTAACGGGTACCAATTCTTTACCGTTAACTTGTTCAGCTCAAGGTAGCATATACACATTCTCATACTATCGTCTTTCTTCTTCACGATTAAGACCAGAGCACCCCAAGGAGAGTACTCGGTCTAATAAACCTCTTATCAAACAGCTCTTGCAATTGCTCCATCACTCTTTCATCTTAGTTAGAGCCAATGATACGGTGCCTTAGCTACAGGTGGTGCATCGGGTATCAAGTCAATCTGGAACTTGATCTCACGGTCAGGTGCCACTCCAGTAATCTTCGGAACACATCTGGAAAGTCCACAACACACCACCGGTACGTCTGTCATTGTGGTGTTGGTGTGCCACATCCTTCACATAGGCCAAGTAGCACTACATCCACACCTCATGCACTTTCCCGCCACCGCCATCGAAATCACCTTCGGAATCGTCATGACTCGATCACCATAAACCGTCACTGTACTCCTATCAAGCGTTGTTAATCGATCATCTTCTTGTGACACACAATGTTCACCTCGTAGTCCGCCAACCAATCCATTCCTAGGACTACGTCAAATCCACCTAAGATCATCACAAATGGTCTAACAGAAGACTTGTGACCTTCTAATTCTATGTCACAACCCTCTATCATCTTTGAAATCCTGGTAGACTTACCTATGGCAGTTTCTACATCGAAGGGCGTATCTATATTCTTACTACTAACGGGCAGTTTAGCACAGAAAGCAGCAGACATAAAACTTTTACTAGCACTAGAATCAAATAACACAGAGGCTAAAGTTTGATTTACTAGAAACGTACCAACACAACATTAGGGTCCGTCCTAGCCTCCTCCTGCATCATCATGACGCTCTGGCACTTGCCCTCTGTCCTCTCCTCCAGCCTTCTTCACTCCCGATCCTTCAGCCCTTGGCTTCTTACAGTCCCTGCTCATATGACCCTCTCCACCACAGTTAAAACATCTACCCGCACGACAATCCTTTGCTATATGTCCCGTCCTCCCACACTTGAAGCATAAGTTCGATCCCAGCCTACATTCTCCAATATGCTCCTTTCCACATCTACCACACTTCTTCGACCCCACACCAGATATGACAACACGACGATCATCTACCCGTGCACTCTTGTTACTCGTCGGGGCACCACCCCGACCAAACCTCTTCCCATTCGAATTCTGGTCACCCCACCTTCCTTACTCACCTCAGCCATCATCGCTTCCCGTTCATCATACAGCCTCTACGCCAGGTCAACCGCCAACCTGAACGTGCTTGGTTGGGCGATGATCATGTGCCTGCGGATGTCCGCCGACAAGCCCTGGATATACCTCTTAATCTTTCGTGACAGAGTTATCACTTGATCCGGCACCAGCCCTGCCATTTCATTAAACTTGGTGGTGTACTGTTGATGGGTCATTGTTCCCGCCTCTAGCTGTAGGAACTCCCTCTTAACTTTATCCATTTCTCTGTGAGGACAAAATTCCTCAATCACCAGTTTCTTTAGCTCCACCCACTTCATCCTTCCTACTGCTCGACTACCCTCGGCTTGGATAATATTGTCGCACCAGCACAAAGCCGAGTCCACAAACGAGTGGGAAACAAACTTCACCTTCTAGTCTTCCCGACACTCGCTGATATCAAGAACAACTTCCATCTCTCTCACCCCCGGTGAGCAGCAGCAGCAGTGCCGTTACCATCAAAAGTAGGGGGCTTGCATCTTTGAAATGCCCCGTAGTTGCAGCCTCATGCCGCCTCCGGCGCAGGCTCTTCTTCCCCTTCTTCATCATCAGAGAGAACCGTCTCAATCTCTGGTTGCTCCTGTCCCCCTAAGGACCTATTCCTCTCTTTCCGTTCCTCTTTCCGCACAGCCTTTATCACTTCCGTCACCACATACGGTAAGATCATCTGCATGACCTGATGCACCTCCTCTACAATAGCCTCCTTCACTAAGGCCCTTAAGTTCACACTCTCATCTCCACCCTTAGGGTGAGGGGTCTCGGGTTCTTCATGAACCACCCTTTCGGCTCTAGGCCTTCCTCTCTTGGGTCGTGGTTCAGCACCACGTCCAATACGACCTCCACCACGTGAAGCCTTCGATGATCTACCACCGGCCATACTCTAACACACACATAGAAAGATTCAAACACCAACCGGTCATTCAAGGGAACAGCTTAGTTTATGTCAAGTATAGTAAGTCCCTATTATAGTGGTTAGTTGTGATTAGCCACTTACTTTACTCTTCATACCCCAAGCATTACCTATCCTGACTAAATCAGTATCTAAATCTACAAACAACACATAAACCACATAGCATGCGCATGTAACACCGGTTAACATTACGAAAATACCTGATGGCACGCAGCTACTCGACTTGCATCCCTTCCCTTTCCGTCCATTTTCAATTTAAGTTAAAGTTTATTTTGAAAATTTCCCATTTCACTTAAACTTTGGCTCTGATACCAACTTGTAAGGCCCTGTTCCCGGGACACTTACAGCTGGCCAATCATCACACATAAAACATATAGTTACATTAACTTGAAATAAACGTTACAGCGGAAACATTAAAAACAACATTTTCATTAAAAATGCTTTTGCAAAATAATACAACATTTATTACACAATATCATTTATTCGTATTACAATGCAAAAACATTAAACAAAAGAATGCCATCCAAAAGAGCCAAGTAGCTGCCCCGTGCCATCCTCAACAACTTTACCTGCTAACTGGAAACACATAAAAGTTAGCATTGTTGAATGAGTTCTAGTTTTAAAATAAAACATACTTTACTTCCATTTAAAACCCTTCTTTACTTTTGTATGTGGTCACACATCATACGTACACATAGATAATATCATTATTATCTCCATCATTCATTCGTTAGCTTTCATTATTTACTTTCATTTGTACGTTCATCTTTACTTCTTTACATTCCATCCAAAACCATAAACTTTACCCCACCATCATGCATAAAGTGGGTACTGGGCCAAGGTCTATCATAGACCCCCTGTCATGGCGCTCAGCAGCCTGACCACAATACCTAGGGTAAGTTCAGGTGTACCATTGCCATGTGCTATACCCCACCATCATGCATAAAACGGGTACTAGGCCAAGGTCCATCATAGACCCCCGTCATGGCACTCAGCAGCCTGACCACAACACCTAGGGTAATCGACAAAGGTTCTATACAAATGATTGGTCATAAAGACAGACCTCAGTGTGCATCCTTCTGGGGTAGCTAACTCACACACCGTTGAACTAACACCCTTCATTGGGTGTGTTTTCACATACAGGGCTTGCAAGACTTACTTTACTTCCTCTTTCATTAATGCATGCATTCTTTCATTTATCCTATTTTCATTATATTCTACTTCACGTTACATAATACTTTTATTTCATTCATTAACATTCAACGTAAAGCCACAGGAAAATACTCATACATAATAAGGAACATCAACATACACATACAACATCACCATACAGGGCATCATCATACATACATAACATACATCATACATACCATCATGCATAGCATCATACATACATCATCATACATGTCCATCATCATCTATGACCTCAAAAGTCAACTTACATGAACCCCCGGGAACCTCCCAAGTCAAAGCCTACATCTACACTTTTCCCCCGAACAGCAGGAAGTAAACTATGTCCTTTCGGGCGCATGAATCCCATTTGGGCGTACGGACCCTATAGGGGAATGGACACTTAGGCGTATGGACTCTCAATCGCATAGGCTTCAGTCGAATGAATTCCATGGGTATGACCCTAAGTCGCATGGCATTCGAGCGTATGGGATTTAGTCGCATGACCTTCAGCCGCATTTCCTCCAGTCACTTAACTTTCATCCGCATTTCCTCCGGTCGCATAACTTTCATCCGCATTTCCTCCA